>BQNB010020270.1:0-65709 GCA_026074375.1 Tanacetum coccineum | reverse complement strand
GAAACGGATAGGCTAAATCACAATATCTAACAAGGGTTATTGTGTGCGGGTTATGTATCAAGTAATTTTACAAAAGTATGCTTGATTTTTTTAAATTTGAGCATAATTTAAGCATTTTAATCATTTTAATGTGAAAAATAGGACAAGTAAACATTCTAATTCCATCCCCCCACTTGAATTATACAACGTCCTCGTTGTATAGATAAAACATTAAAAATACAGGAATTAAAAAGAATTAGAATGAGAAACTCCCTTGATATTTGCTCAGTAGATTCTCCAATTTGCGTTTATGAGCAAGATTGTGTGTTGAATAGCCGTCTTGAGGTTTCAAGACTCCAACACTTCAAGATCTTCCAGATTTGTAAATTCTCCACCAATATTCATCGATATTCTTTCACGAGGTCCTGTGTAAAATAGGAAAAACGTGCATTCCTATCTTGGCATCTACGGTTAATTTAAACTAAACTAAACAAACTAAATACGAGTCAGTCTGGTGGATACGCCGTATCAAATTAATGAATACGCCGTATTCCAGAACTGACAATAATGTTTTTAAAGTGCAATAAAAAATAAAGACTGATAACGTCCAGACAATCAATACGTCGTATGGTATGGAGCGGATACGCCGTATTGATGTCTGAGAAGACAGACTCGATAAAATTAAATAACAATCTGGGTTGTCTCCCGGGAAGCACTTTTGTTTACAGCAAAGTCTTTAAGTTAGACTTGTCTTCAGCTTCTACATTTGAAATATTCAGCTTTCTTAATTGGGTATTACACTTGTTTCTAAAATATATTCACGAGCTATGGTGCTGAACTTACTGCCAGGCTTGATTCTATCATATACAGACAAACCAAAACGTCATACCATGATATATATGCAAAAATATGAGAACCTGATTAATAGTTAGATACATCATGACATGAATTATAATGAATGTACAGATAGATATAGACAAAAGATGGGTCTGGCTGCTGTGGGTCCTGCTGTGCTACGGAGGTGCTGGCCTCGCCAGTCCTCTATCTGACTCGATGTCTCTGATAAGGTACATGGATCTCAGAATATGGCACGTAGGTAACTCCTGCCCTGTACTGAACCTGGAAAAATCACGAGCCATCGCGTCAATCACCTTGCGCTGCTCAGTCAATTCCCTACGAATCGCATGTACATCTCCTATAATCTGGCCATCCTCTGTGGCATGGTCTTGGCAGTAGCTGGTGGTGGTGGTGGTGCTTGTATGGGTGCCGAATCAGCCTGGCCACCCTCATCAACAATAGGGGCATCCTGAGCTACCCTAAGGGAACCAGCCGCAACATCGGGCTGCCTCTCTAGTCCCATGGCCACCCAGGCTCATGTATCATCAACCTCCATACAAATCTATAATCTCACCAGCTCACCCATATCAATAATCAAAAGCTCATGGGTAATAACTGTCAATCCTCCAAGTATCTCCGTAGTCAGAAGTCCAAAATGCTCAGCCAATCGAGCTACAAACTGCCCACCAGAGATATGAGCCCCGCTCTTCCTCCCAGTAGCAAACCTCCTCAGATATCAGGCTAATAAGTGAGGGATGTTGACCGATCCAACATCCAACCCTCTCAAATAAAACAAATCAGTCACGGTCACCTTTTCAGGTGCATGACTCCTCCAACAATACTGTGTGCCATCATCCTATGGCAAAGTCTCAACACCGGATCTCTAATCAAAGTGTAGGAAGAGGGAGGTCCGAAGAAATCTCCATCAGTAGAAATACCCCTCCAATAATCATGTAGATCCCTCTTCCCAGGGATCATCCTCTCACTCTTACTCCAATACCTAGCAAAACTAGGGTACTCCATCTCCTCCCCGGTATGTAATCCAAGGCCAGAATAGACTACCTCTAGCTCAATCGTCTCCTGGCTCCACTTAACTAAAACTGAATAGTACTAAGAGCATCCAAGTCAAGCAATACCTCACCAAATGTAAGTGTGCTAAGGAACTCTAGAATGAGCTCCCTAACCAGAGGTCCCCTAGTATCAACCAGCCTCCTCCAGGCTCGACTGGTGAATACAACTACACCGGCATCATCACGGTGCTCCATAACCATCCAAGCAAACAAACCATCCCTCATAATCTTGGGCATCCCTAGAAAATCCATAACCTGAACCCTGTGTATCTCCCGACTGTAAATCCTCTCCAACCTCTCCTTAAAGTAGGCAATATCCACATCAGTATACTCAAGACCTTGGTACCTAAGAAATGGGTGTCTCTGCTCACGTAGTGGTAAGGGTGCTAAATCTGCAAAAATAACAACAAAAGCACAAAGATTATAGAATTTTGATAAGGGGGGTTTCAGCCTGAGAGACTGGAACAATTTAGGTTATCTAACCTAGTGCTTTGATGACAAGTAAAGCAATAAACACACACAAGAAGACAAACAAACGATAGAGGAACGGTCAAGAACTAATGTAAGGAAAACGTATCAACCATGAATAATCCGAAAACACCAAGTTTGTTTATTTAGTACAATGATTGTCTTATCTCAAAGGGCATATCATTCCAAACTTAGGCTGGTACTTCTTCATAAGACTAGACACGCTAATTCTGTCACAATTAGACGCATCCGCATAAAGCAAGCATTTGTTGATTATAATCTATCTTAGGAGATTAATAATGGTGCTCTTACTAAACCTTAGCTCATGGAGACTTTACCCACTTACTGCTTAACGGCTCTTTATATTACTATAGTCCATGTCCGAGTTCCTTACAATTGATTTGAACGTACTCGTTGGGGTACAAGGTCACCTTATGGTTCAACTAAGATCACAATCAAAGGGCAAAGATAGGTCAATATTTGTGATCCTATAATTCTAGATATATAAATTGCAATATGAAGAGCTATCCCGGACTCTTAGCCTACGCCCAAACAACACCGAAGTTGAGCGATTAATATGTAGACTAGAAAGGACCTAGTTAAATGATAGGTGCATACTTAAGCACGTAAACAAATATAAATTGATAAACATAAACAACAATCAACGATAAATTAAGCATCAAGATACACAACCAACATTCAGATATTCATTGACATGGTGATACATAAGTATCAGCTGTAGTCCTTGTTATAAAAAATACACATACTTGTATTATGAACGATTAAAATAAAGAAACCTTAATCGAACGCGTATTCGGTTGCGCGAAGATTACAAGAGTTTTCCTATGATCTTGAGGCTCTTTTCTGACCTTCTAGGCTCCTTTATTCGTCTCTTGGTTGACTTGGTGGTTTAGGGATTCACTTGCATACCTAAAACTGAGTTTTGGGTCGTCTATTTATAGGGTCTGGAAACTAGTCGATACGCCGTATCGAGCAATGTGGGATACGGCGTATTGGGGATTTCTTGGAGTAAGGACCACGTTTGATATCTTCCAGAATATTTTATTACTATATTGTGAATACGGCGTATTGATGTCTCCTGGATATGGCGTATTGGGTCTCCAATCCTTCGTGGTTATTTGTGAAGTGTAGGCACGGATACGCCGTATCTTCTTAATAGATATGCCAATTTGAGGTAAAACCAGTTGATTCTTATTCAATTGACCAAAGTATTATATACCGCGTATCGGTAATGTAGATACGACGTATTCTTCAAAGTCAGGCAATGGTCTTTTGATTCGTCAAAGTCTTGGATACGTCGTATAGGTCTAGAATAATACGGCGTATTTGCTGTCAGATCAATAGACTTTCTCGAACTCTTTATTTATGCTCCAAATGTGGGCCTTTAGCTATCTCACCAGTCTCATAATTACTGCAATTCTCAAATACAAACGATTAAGTAACAATTCTTTGCAATAATTATACAAAATGGGTTAATTACATGGATAAATGATGCTATAAAATAGGCGTTATTTGATGTCATCAGTGAGCCTATTGGGGGTACACACGTTAAGACATGAAGAGTACGTTTATATACATATATATGCCTTCACGAAATATTAAAGGACGTTAGGTTTTTAATAACTTAACTTTAATGGATATTTAAATGAAAACCGAATGGACTAAATCAAACAAAATCCAAACCTTATAGGTGCCTAGAAGTGAGTCGACCCATAAGAGTTATACAAGGGATGTTTGGGTCGGTTTAGGAGAGGAGAGAAAAGGAAGTTTTTGTGGTTTTACTTGTTCTCAAGGTATAAGATTTAGGCCATAATATATTCACCCATCTAGCTTATTAGTTATGCGATCACAATACTCAAAACCCTAAAAGATTTTTGGTTTTCTCTCCTCCTAAAATCCTCAACCAAATTCCCTTCTTTAAGGTTTTTGGTTTTCCTTTTTTTTTCTTGCAACGATTTTTAGTAAACCCTAAAAGGGTTCTTTCGTGCGATTTGGTATCCCACAAAGCTCGACATCGATTCAAGCAGGTTCAAAGGTTCGGTTTCAAATTTCTTTTTTTTTTTTTTTCTCCAACTCAACAACTATAAAACCCTAACTGAGGTTTTTGGTTTCTTGATTTTCGGTAGAACCGAATTTAGTAAAACCCTAAATCGATTTATTGATTTTTGGTTCAAGAATAACAAGAGTGTGTTTGTGACATTCGATTCAAGAAACAAGGGGTATAACACTTGGTGTTTGAGACGTGAAGTAAAGACTAGCATCTTGGCGTATTTGTTTGACGTATTGTGTGAGCAACCGTAGAGGTGATAACTTATCACCTAAGTGTTAAGATAAGATAATCGTTTATTGACTTTTTGTATTAAACCATAATGGTTTGTTTTTCTTACTTATATTTGTTCGTTAATCTTTGATATCAACTCGATCCAGCCGTTGCGTACCGTAGTAACTGGTTTAATAGTTGTAAATCCCAAAGTGGCATCACGAGTGTTTGGTGTTATGGGTTACAAACTTATGTAAAGACATGCTAGACCTGCTAGAGAAAACTTTCTATTTATTGGTTCTAGATGAAAGTATGGCACACATATGCAATTCTTGCCATAAAGAATATATAAAAACCAAGAATCTTGGTATTATTACTAGCTAATTAGCTTGAAAGAATAGTTTTATAAATTAAGTTAATAAGTTTTGTTTCTTTCTTTGTCCGGCCTAAGACTCACGCAATCATGTATGATATGATGGATGTGGAGATCTAGGTACTTAAACAGAAAACCTAGTGAGAGTCTTTTGGTTCTCTGTTTGGGGAAGCTTTTTTTTAAGACCTCGGGGCAATCTGTGATTTATACTTTCGTATATAGAGTCTGTCTTTCACCTCATCCTCTTTCTGTCTGTTTATGTGCTTTATGTGTTATACTCCATGTGACTATTACTATATGCAAAGATTTTTGAAATATAAAGGATTAATGCTTAAAGTGAAACATGTTTTATTTTTAACCAAAGATTCTTAGGCAGAGTTTTGTGTCATACATGTGTGGTTATCTATAATGTTGCGTTAGAAACGTGCCTTCCTCGAAGAACTTTACTCGAATATTGGTTTAATTTTTTTCTGTTAACATTACACCCCCCAACATTTAATAATAAACTCTGATGGACCTGCTATGTGTTATTTGTTAAAATTGTTTTTTGGACTAAATAAATACAGACATTAAACTATGAACTTGGTTTTTTGGAAAATTTTAAGTTTTTTATGTCCTTATTAATGAGGAACCACTATTAACCATGGCTTCATTGATCATGGCTTTAGTGGAGATCTTGGGTTTAATTGACCCCTTAATTCTTCCGCGCTATACATGCTTTGGCCTATGAGGAATATTAAGAAGGAACTTCGTTTTTGGACACATGTTAAGAGTTACAATATGGGTTGGGTTAATATTTTTGATGTTTTTCACGATATTTAGCCCACATTAAAAACTAAGTTAAACAATTTTTTTTTCTTAATGGTGTTACAAAGGATGTTTTGCATGCTTCTTTGTACACGTTTTGACATATGTTTTTATAAACTTATGGGTATACCCCTATGTGAAATTTTAAGTCTATGCCAACCAAACTAAGAACACGTGCACTTGGTGATGTGTGTTTTCCAAATTTTAAATTTATAATACTAGAAATACCGATTTTTACTAAAAACACAACACTCGGGAGTATACCCGTTCGTTTATAGTATAGCTTTAGGTAAGTCTAGGTCATTAACGGAATTGAAGTTTTAACCGTTTGTAAAGAAGTGCAAGGTTAATAAGATTGTCACGGATCAAATTAACTAAATCTTGCATATATGCGTATATTATAAACGAAATCATTAAAAGAAGATTCAATCAAATGATTAAGTATGTTTGTTTAGGTAATGATCACTAAGATAATGAAGTGGTTGTGAAATAGTGTTTAATAAAAATAGAGTTATCACAAGTTATAAATCCTTTCGGCCTTTAAATATAACTAGTGATTATATCGATTAATAACAACAAATCCTTTCGGCCTTTATAAGTTATTATAACCAATATATTAGATGGATTGATAGAACACATTTATAAAGAAACCTTTCGGCCTATTTTCTTATATAAAATATGTTTTACCAATTCAATAAACACATACCCAAACACTCCATATCCAAGATCACATTATGCCAAAACAAACATAAGAACACTACTCCATAATCAAAGTAACAAAACACATAACATTCATCATGAATTCAGAATACTTCATATTAAAAGAGTTGTAGAAATTATACCAACGTTTACAAGATCAACGATTCGACAATTAGTTCTCCCAAACGAAAACTATAATAAAACCCAAGCTATTGATTCCAATCGACCCGAACCCTTAAGGTGCTGTCACCACCCTTGAAATTCATGATTAGATGGTGTGGGGTGATGATAGAATTGTTGTGGAGGTGTGTGTAAAATGAGAGAAATCCTTCTCTATTTATAAGCTGATTTCGGGTAGAAGTTCGGCGCACTTGAGAAAAAGTGCGGCGCACTTAGGGAGTTAATGCACTTAGCATTTATTAGGACTTTAACCGTTTCCTTGGGAAGTTTGAACGAAAGTGTGGCAAGAAATATAGCGCGGCGGTTTTGGGAACTCGATCAGAAGTGCGGCGCACAGAGGTATAGGTGCGCCGGTTTTAGAGGCTTCATAGGAAAGTGCGACGAACTTTGTAGAAAGTGCGGCGAACTTCTTGAACTTTTAAATAGAATTTTTTCTTTTCTTGTATTCGCTTTCCAAAGTGTGTAGATCTTTAAGCTTGAGTCTTTAGAGTCTTCAAGTGAACCTATAAGCAATTTAAGCTTGATTAAGTACCAAAAGTTCATGATAAATGATCAAATAAATGCAAATAACGCCACCGAAAACATGTATAATTTAGGCGTTATCAAATCCCTCTACACTTAGCTATTTCTTTCCCTTAAGCAATTAAAGCGATAAAACAAGATCATTTATCGTGACGTGGCAAAAAAATCATTTTAGCATTAACAAGTGTTTACCAGTTTTATAACTTTTCAGGCATAGACATATAACAAAGCACCTCACTTAGGGAAAGTGTTTGTTTTTGAATTCACACGAGTCACTCAGATAGGGTTTTATATTTGTGAAGTCACTCAATTGCACATACATAATCTAGGTCGCTACCATATGCCTGTACTAGACACATAAACATGCCCGTTGCGGCGTGAGCACCTAGACAGATCTAACAAGGGTTTTAATAGATTTAGTAACTTTTTCAAGCATGATACCTATAACTGGGACACCTCACATAGGGAATGTGTTTGTTTAATATTCACTCGAGTCACTCAGATAGGGTTTATATTTTTGTGAAGCCACTCATTTTCAAGCATATATTATAGATAACCTGGGCACGCCATTCACCCCACATAGGGACTGTGTTTGTACAACCATAGAGATCTTGTACGTAGATAACAATAGAACATGACGGGAAAAAAGAAGTGCGATGGGGCATGAGCACCAGACAAAATTCCTCAAAGAGTTCCTAAAAGGTTATAACGAGATGGTTTAATAACTGATACTCTTGTGATCCTGGAACTTGAGCCTTAAACTTTTGAACCTTTATTTCTTCAACTACTAATCTCCTTTTCTCTTTCTTTTTTTTTCTCCATTTTTCTTAATCTTCTTTTTCTCATTTTTTTCTTCTATACTGGGCGATAACAAAAAAGGCAGAGAACTATGATCTTTCGGGCACATACTTCATGATGTAACATAGGAACTTCAACGATTTTAGCAGTAAAAGCGAGTGCTACAGATACAGGAACTTCTTGAGATTTATTTCACCTCTTATAATATGGAATTGTCTATAAATTAATCTCACCGATGATCAAGCACAAGTTCTAAGAGCCTACTAAATTACCGGCTCACTCATATAATTTTCAACCAATACCACTGCTCTAGAAAAGGTGGCAAACTACAAATACATAGCCGTAACGACGGATGAGACACTTGCAATTGCATTCGAACCTTAACTCGAACAAGCTAAAGGCATCAATTATCTTAGGTATCAAAGGTTGGCATACCCTAATTCTTTAACGCTAAAATTTCTCACAATTTTAGTGGATAAATTTTTTGCGCTAGTTATAGTGTCAATCTGGGTGATTTGCCTTACTAAGAGTATACAATTATAATTTTAAAAGAAAGGAAAGCATATATATTTTTATAATTTTCCAAAAAATACATTTGAAAAATTTTTTCTTAGATCCATGGGCAAACATAAGAAGGATATGATTAATTTTTTCCTATTTTTGTCTTACCCTCCACACTTACTAGAACATTGCCCTCATGTGAAAAACTGAGATAATATATGATGAAATAGGGAAAAATTAAGGAAAACCGGTACTTCTCGTGTCTCAATAAGTGCTTGGTTGAAAATTCTGAAAAAGATAAGACATCGAAATAGACGCCAAGCATTTGAATTCAACTATATGTAATATTATAAATTCAAAAATAACATTCCCCCCAAATTGGATAAGCTGATTCACAAACAAGTCCAGAGCATCGCCTGTTTTATTTTTAAACATTCCAAAATAGACACAAACAACAAAAAATCTGTAAAATTCCAAAGCACACTTCGTAGGCAAACAACTATGCATTTTAGTCTTGTGCAGACAAGCCTTTAAAATAAAAACCCCTCTTTGTCCCCATAATTTGGACACGAAGGTTATATAGTTCCGTGAGGTTACAAGTGAACACACCCACAAAGTCGTTATATATCTTTTTTTGGGTTAAATAAACAGATCACCGACCGAGAAGCTTGACACACTAAAAACTTAAAGAGATATATATATAGTAAAATATAATATTATATAGATATATATAAAATATAATAATATATATATAATATATATATATATATATATATATATAAATATATATAATAATATTATATAATATTTATATGGTTTATATTATTATTGAACTATTAACTACTGAAAAATTAATCTTACTTAACTCGATTAAAAAGATTCCTTCAGATATGGACAAGTAGAGGGAATTGATTCCACTTTAAAAGCTTGAGGGTATGGTATTTTTTTGGAATGTACCACTGTAATGGATATTCATTTGTTTTAAACCACGTGATACCCTTTGTTGATGGTCTTAATAGGTTTATATCTTTTTCAAGGGATTTATAATTGTTAACTGATGATAGGATGTGGTGTATCTTTTATGAATTTTTAGAGATCATCGTACTTTCCACTCCTGTGGAATACGGAATATCACCTGCTCAGATTTAGGCTTGAGGTAGGAGGTGTGAGGTTCAGTTCCTATGTGTTTGGGTTCTGGAGATAACTTTTTTGAAAAGACTGTCGAGTCCACATCATCAACTTTTCTTTCCATTGAGAAAAGGAGAAATTGCGATTTTTATAAGATATTTTGACAATTATTTTCCATTTGTTTCATCTTTATAATGAAATTGTTACTATTATTTCCTTAGATGACGAAAATAATTTGAAATTCTTTGACTATCCAATATTTAGTGATGTTTATTCAAGATCTGTTTTAGAATGAGGTTCTAGAGTTGGATGGTTTTAAGTCCTTTTATTGAGTAAACCCCTGGTGGTTTTAAACCATCATCTCTGCAAAAAAGATTAGAATGACATTTATCTCATGCTACGGATACAGATTTTGAAATGCTCGAGACCATTTTTCACATCATTGTTTAATTCTGTGAGCGATTTCTCGGCATCATTTTTCGATTGGAGTTGTTTAGAATGTGATTGGAGAGAATTCGAATCATGAGAATCACAATTTTGATAACCTTCAGAGTGGATGTAATTTACTTTCAGACATTCACACATCGGCGTATCATCGTTCTTAGAAGCGTAGTCAACTCCACGGTTATTATAATTCTTACGCATCTCCATGCAACTCCTCAGTTTAATGCTCTGAATTTAGAATCTATTTTTATAGTTAGAGCTTCTAATGTTTCCATTAATCAAGAATCAATCATCATTACTATTACTTCCATCAGCGAAAGCAACAGATTTTTAATGATGTTCGTTTTGAGATTTAGTGGACCAATCAAGTTTAAAAAGGACTTTGTCATCAAGAAATTGAAAAGCTTGATTAGGACTTTTGTAAAGGAAGATCCCTCCGGCTGTTTCGTTCAGCATTCCTTGAGTGGGTTTCTTCTAGAACCGTGATAGAATAATTGAATAATGCTCCTATGGTTAGACCAAGCCCATGCTTTTTTTTAAGCATGTTCTTACAAGTCTTTAACCAAGTGTCGGATTAATCTTTCCACCATATGTTTTGGAGATAAAATTCTGATTTCAAGCAAAAGACGGTTGAATCGAAGGTGGAAAGAATCAGTTTAATAAAAAGAATTGCTCATTTGTGTCGCCACAATGTAATAACGACGTCTTCATTAAGACTTCGTTAAAACCAGATTTTGAAGCTTTTATCGCACTAAGGAAAAGGAAAATATCAAAAGCTTGGCAGCTTCATTTTGAGTTTCACCATAATTGCACTCACTACCACATTGCCACAGAATGTGCGAGGAAACACACAGGATTTGGTCATGCGGGATCGGCCCGCTGAATAAACCATCAAATTTATTTTTCCGAAATCATTTTTCAATGGGTACTAAAATAACAAAGTTATGTCATCAAACAGTGAATTGAACAAAGACAGAATTAGGAGTCTTTGCAACATCTTAGTATTGTTTCTGCACAATAGAATGATCATACGGGATTGGTGATTATTATTTCTGGAAGGCGGTAAAATTGGTTGGGTGTTCGACAACCACTTCGTGTATATTTATGATGACAAATTCAATTTAACGATAGGTATGGTTCATGAAAGATTTAGTGAGAGTTCTATATGAGTGATAACTTTTTTGTGATAATTTAAATTTTACAAGACCTTTTTATAATTTTTTAGTATAATTTATAATATTAGACTTACTATGTATTTTTTTCCAAAAAGAATGAGATTTATACATATGTTAAGCTATTTTACAAAAAGGACACACACGACACACATATATATATATAATATAAATATATAAAATATAATATATATATATATATATATATATATATATATATATATATATATATATATATATATAAAATAGTAATTAAGGCTAATAGGCTAATATTCAAAATAAAATAAATTATTTACTTTTTTATACTTTTTTTAGATTTTTATATATAATAGATATATTTAGTTTTTATTATATATATATACAATAGAAATATAAGGATAAATGATTAAAAAAAAATACATATTATAGGATAGAGTGAGGCGAACTTATTAAAAGGGTGTGCCGTCTTTATCCTAGAAAATTTGTGGTTTTTTCTTTTTTTGGTTTTTGTGGGATTTATTTCTGAAACTGAACAAATTTACAAGGTAATATAAATAGATGATTTTTAATAAAAAAATCCTAACAAAAGCATTTGTTTTGGTTTAAAAAATCAGATTCTGCTGGTGAAATTTCTACATAAAGTGTAGGCGTACTGTGGTGTAAAGTTGCATCGTACTTTCTGGGTTATATTAGGAAAAACCGACGCACAAATTGAATTGTGACGTATCTTCCCTGAAGAAAAATTGGATTTAATTGGATCATTTAACCCAAGATAAACTAGGTACGGCTAGTAGCAAAATTGTTTTGCAAAACAGTAAATAACTTGATAAGAAACAAAATAGCACCAAAAACAAGCAAACTAACAACTGATAATCAACTTAATACAATACGCTACGGCAACTGGCGCCAAAAAACTTAATGTGTGTTTTCCAAGCATCAAATTTTATAATGAACTAAAAAACCGATTTCTACTAAAATACACAAACCACTAACCGAGCAAGGTAAAAACCCTTTTTGTTTTTTATAGCATAAGTGTTAAGTGTAATGTTCCAGGTCGTAATCGGTAATAAACAGTCTTACACAATATTGTTAATTGAAAGTGCTAAGGTTAATAAGATATTCACGAATCAATTAACCAGAACATGATAATCATAATAAAAGGATATTTAAAAAATGATTAAATAATGTTTGTTTCGCGCAATGATCATTAAGGCAAAGAAGTTTTTAGATAGTGTTTACAAGTTTAGAGAAATAAAGATTTCACAAGTTTACAAATCCTTTTTCGACCTTTAATATAACGAGTGATTAATATCGAGTTAATAACAACAAATCCTTTCAGCCTTTATGAAGTTCTTATAACCAATAAATAATCAGTGGAATTAAAAAAAACACAAATAAAAAAGAACCCTTTCGGCTATATTCTTGTTTAAAATATGTTTTTAAACAATTCAATAAACACATATCCCAACTAGCTCCATATTCCAAGATAACATATTTCCTAAACAAACACAAGATGACTACTCCATGATCAAAGAAGTAACAAAATACATAACATTCATCATGAATTTAGTAAAGATCATGTTCAAAGGATAAACAAGATTTATACCAACTTCAAGAGCAAATGTTTATTGATTTCAAAGAATTCTAATGAAAACTATAATAATATTCAAATAAACCCAAACTATGAACACTTCTAGTCACAATCACTGAAAACTTATAGATTTGAATTACACTACGACGTTTCCTTGTGATGGTTAAAACCTAGAAATGATGAAAGAAAATTCACACCAAATTCCCCAAGAAACACTTCTTTCTTTGATTCTACATGGTGAGATTTTGTTTGGGATCAAAGGTTTTGTCAAGGCCTTTTTATCCCTAAAAAATAACCTAGTCTAAAGTGTTACAAACTGAAGTTGGAAGTTTGTATGGTGAGAATGTGTGAAATGAGAGAGCCAAGAAGGGTATTTATAGGCTATTCGGGGGCCAAAAACCGCTGCAAACTATTTATTGTTGTGCCACGCACTTACGGTGTTTAATGGCGTCGTTCATTTACATTTGGCCTTTTAAAATTCTGTTCTTCCCGCTGCCACAAAAGTGCATTCCTCACTTTGGAAAAACCGCGCTGCACTTTGTGGCAATTTAAAGATCACATTGGCCTTATTTCTATGGTTGCAGATTAATTACTTCTCTTCGGCTAGTTTCCTTTGAACCAACAAAAAACGGAGTTCGTATGTCCGAGGTTAGAGGCCAAAACAATAGACAAAGTTGTCGTGGAATCATTCAGCTTAGTTTACTTCTCGTTTAAGCTTCAAGTTCTTCGTAGTAATCCTTCTGTTATTCCTTCCACGAACACAGTACCTAGAACATATAATAGCAAATATACTTGATTAAGTGCCGAAAGTTCATGATAAATGATCAAATATATATAAATAACGCCGCCGAAAATATGTATAATTAAGGCGTTATCATAGTTACATGCCATGGAAAATGTATCCTCCATTTCCACATCCCAATCAAATGCATCAAATGCATGGGATGTTTAGCACTAAAAACTTTGTACCCATGAGATATTGTGGACCAAATGTTTAAGTTATTGTCTTATATAAATAGATATGCCTTGGAGTCAACTTGGAATCTGATGAGTAGATTAAAGATAATGGATTCTCTAAACACATGACGGGTTTCGAAAGCTTTTCTCAACCTACAAGGCATACAATAGTGGTAATGTCATTTTTGGTAGTAGTCTTCAACGTTAACACAGTGCCAAAAGGTACGATTTTCTAATGACTCTCTCATAATAAAATGTAGAACCCATGGAGATAACTTAAAATTTAACTTGCTAAATATCGGACAAATATGTGATAATAAATGTAGAGTAACTTTCTCTGAACATGATAGTGAAATCACTAAGGACGATAAGGTTATAGGTAGAGGTATTAGGAAGAAAGGCTTATATGTGATGAAATTAGGAAATAATCCGAAAGATAAAACTTGTCTTGCAACGATTGATGAAAACTCCACTTTGTGACATAGGAGATTAGGTCACGCTAATATGTATCTCATTCAATCGTTAGATTCTAAGGAATTAGTTAGAAACCTACCCAAGCTTAAGTTTAATCGACATTTTTGTGATACTTGCAAAATTGGAAAACAAGCGCACGCTAGTCACAAAGCTAAGAATATAGTCTCAACGACTAGATGCTTAGAACTTCTCCATATGGATCTCTTCGATTCCTGGACCATTCCGCCGTACTGAGTTTCGGGAGGAAACCACGCTCAAACACTTAGTCATAGTATGATGACTACTCTATGTATCCTTTGACAAGAATTTTTAAAGAATAAAATGCGAGGCTATCGAGAAAATTTGAAATCTTTAGTCAGGTTGGTAGGCAATTCTATACACGGTAATAATGTAAATAATAAAAATAATAAAAAATTACCAAACTACCCTTGAGGACAAAGGTCGTAAGAAAAATTCTCACAAATATATATATTATACTATAATATTAACCGGGAAGAAATCCCAATCCATAACGCCATAAATACGCTCCATTGAAGCATCAACACCAAAGATAATCAATCTGGAATCATACTACAATAATCGAACGATGCCCGTAGGTAAACTATTACAAATTGTTATCTACGAATCTTCGAAAGTCAAAAAGGGAAAGAAAACTAACAGAATAATAAAAAGAGGATGGAAAAATAGAATAAATATAAATCTGGTTGATTGTAGTATTGAGACCACGTTTGTTGTTTGGACAATGATTTGAATTGGTTCAAAGATGATTTGTTTTCTAAAATCCTAAAAGTGAGCAAATTAAAAGACAATTAAACCTAACTTTAATAACGGGAAATTAAACTTTAACTAAAAACGCAAAACGGGAACCCTAAACGGTGATTAAAAACCCTAAATTTCCAAAATTAAACCTAAAATGGATTTTTCACTTTTAATAGACTCTAATTGACTAAAAAGTAAGTTTAAAGAAAACTAGAACAATATCAGAATTGAAATGAGCTTAAAAACACGAAAAACGTGAACGGGAACGAATCCCGTTCTTTAAAAATTGAAATTTTGCAAATTAAACCCTACGGAAGCAAAACTCATTTTCCTAGAAACTATATGATAAAAGAAAATTTTCTAAAAAAGAATTATATTTTTTTGATTATTTTTCTATTTTTATGATTTTTTAAAGTTTTTAATAAAAATAAATGTTTAAAAATACTAAACTAAATATAAAAATCCTGGAAAAATTATAGAAAATAGCTTGAACTAAGAGGGACCTAGGAAAAATAAGCTTGGTTACACAGCTTATCGAATAAGCTGTGTAATAAGCTTAAACAGCTTATTAAACTAAAATGACAAAATGTATATAAAAGAAATATTATGCAAAGGTATGACGGATGAGCTATTGTAGCAAAGTGGTTAGTGTGTGTGAAGGTTGAGGACACAGGTTTGAATCTTGCCTCAACCTTTTTGATTTTTTTTATTTTTGAAAAAGTTAAAAACAAAGTTATAGAAAAGATGAAAATAAGTCATTTTAATAAAAGCTACTATTATTGAAACTCAAGAAATAAGCTGAAAATGGCTTAAAAGACAGAAAAACAACTAAAACTAATTTTTTTGGCTTTTTCAAAATTTTAGAATTCAAAAAGCTTAAATAAGCTAAATTCTAAGAACAAAAAGCACTTTTATACTAATCCTAACCTAATAAGCTAGTTTAAGTAGAAAATAAGCAAAGGAAAACAAGTCATAATCTGAAAATCCAAATAAGCTCTTGATACATTCTGCATACCAAATAGTCCAAATAGCTACTTTGGGCTTAAAAATTAGTACACAAATATAACCTTATGAAAATCTAGCTTATACTACTAGAAAGCCTTACCTATAATACAGTTCTTAAAAAGTATTTTGAAATTCATTTAAGCTGAGAAAAATCAAATTGAAAAAGTTGTTTATGCAAAATACTCTATTTTTGATTTTTATGAAAAGATATGAACAAAATTGCAGGCTATAAAACAGATAACTAAATTATATTTTTAAACAAAAATAAGCCCTAACCTATCTACTTTAGCCTATAATCTACTTGTGCACAAAATTTCAAAAGCTAAATCCTACTTTTACTTACTAAAAATCTAGATTGAAATTGGTTGTTTTGGCTAAATAAACTGCTGATGCAGTTTGCACAAAAGTGAACTAAAACCAATCTTTAACAAATGCAGGCAAACAAAAATAACATGCTACACCTATGTGACACTAAAACTAAAGCAATAACAAGATCTAGGAAAGGCTTGAACTAAAAATGCTAGTCTCACAGATTTAAGACCAACATATTTAAACTTCTAATAGAAAACCTACTGAAAACTTGATTGAGCCTAACAAACACCTTAAATTCTACTCTTATAAACTCAAATATGGATTTGAATTCAATCCAAAGAACCAAGTGATCCTCAACAGCATTAACTAAAGTTAATGCTGTTTGAACCAAACACCCCTTTAAACAAATTCAAATCCATTTAAGCTTATGAAAAACAGATTTAATGATTAAAACTCAGATTCCAGATGTTAAACAGCTTATAACAACCTTAATAAACATTAATCAATAAGCAAATAAGCCAGAAACAATAAGCTACTAAATATGCTAACTATTTTTGAGTTTTTATGATTTTTAAGACAAAAGTAAGAAAACTAAGATCTATGCTATAAAACTTAAAAACAGATACTCAATCATACTTAATAAGCATAATAAGACAGAATTAAACATAATTAAGCTAGATTATAAGCAGAATAAACAAATTATAAGCTACAAAATTAAGACAGAAAAGGTAAAAGGAACTTACAAGTGCCTTAGCTAAACAAAGGCTTATCAATGCTCAAAAAGCTGTCTACAAGCTCTAGCTTATCACAAGGATAAGCTAGTTAAGTCTCATAAGCTCTTCCAGGTTAAACTTATCATCCAAAAGCTCTAGATCCTTACAACATAGGTATTTAGCTAATTTTAAAGGTTTAAATAGATTAATGATTAAATTTAGCTCAATTCCAAGCTTAGAGACTTGAGAAGAGCTTATGATCAGCTTATTAGAGGCTTAAGAACAATAACGGCTTATTTAGTAAATTCTTATATAAAAGAGAACTTGAGAAAAGTAAGAGTAAACTCGAATTTCATTAATGGAAAATTGATTACAATACTGAAAAGAAGATTACATTTAACAAACATTAAGCTTAAAACATTTTTTAAAGAACAATTTAAAAGCTAAAATCTAATAAGTTAAAAATTATATAAAACTAGCTACTTCTTGTGTGAATGTGAGGGGCTTTTTATAGCCTGCCAATGAAGCTTCTAGGACTTGGATCATGCTCCTTTCTCCCTTAATCTTGTCCTTTCATTCTTCCAATCATTGGATCTCTAATAATCACCGTTGGATTAATTGGGGTGAGCACACGGATTGCCAATGTGGCATTCCGTGTGTCAGACCTTGTGTTTCTTTTGCATTTATTTTAGTGCAAAGTTCCATGTCCCCGTGTGTTTCTTTCTATGCCCGCGTGTCAGACCTTTTGGGTTTTGACCATTGAGAATCTCTCATGACGTATAACTCTGCCACCTTGTCACTTGGTACTCGAATCACATAGCTATGTTATTAATTTGAATTACCCCTTTGTTTTGACGCGAGGTTAAACGAGGAAGGAGATGAATAGTAAAAACTACTTTTCCCGCGTATTTCTTTTATAAAAAAGGGTGCGTTTGATTTTTCTCTGACCCAGGGTTTGACTTTGGGCTTATACAAAAGAAAAGGGATTGGGTCGGGTGTTGTTTGTTTCGGGCTTGGGTTTTATAAAGAGGATAACGACCGTTATTCTTTTATTTATAAAAAGATAATGGTGTTAGGGTTTTAGGGTTATTTTTGAAATATGTTTAACAATGAGGACTGTTTTGGGAATTTTTGGGTTTTGTCATTTAGTGAGTTGACTTTGGTTGACCAAGGGTTGACTTTGGTTGATCTTGAAAGCATACTCCCAGCTCTTGTACGCTTTATCCGTTCCCGTGTCCGTGTTTGTCCGGTTTTGATCATTTTTTTGCGATTTTTGCTATATCCGTACCTACTCAATCGCAAAGACAAAACAAGAAATATACAAGCATTTTAAGCATAATTTTGTCTTTTATGGGTAATTTTTGATATAAAATGGATATGTGTTTTCACACATATCAATGTGTTTTGCGAATTCGGGAACACTGTGTTATTGCAAATTCTGGCCCTTATGGTGTCTGCAAATTCAGGCCCTTATGGTGTCTGCAAATTCGAACCCTACAGCCAACTGCGAATTTGGACCCTTCTTTCAATCTGCGAATTCGAATTCTAAAGGCTCCTTGCGAATTCGGTTTCTACATCAACTGTGAATTCGGATATCGAAGGGGTTTGCGAATTCGTATCTTACGTCAAACTGCTAATTCGTTTATTGAACAAAGTTGTTAATTCGTTTCCCATTAGAGTCTGCTAATTCATTCGTCATAAGAGTCTGCTAATTCATTTTCCACATAGAGTTGCTAATTCGTTTCCAACTAGTAATATGCTAATTCGTAAAAAACTAAACAATTTTTAACACGAATTAAACATGTTATAGCGGATTTCAATGAACACGAAAACTCATGGCAAACAAAGGAACACACTTTTACAAACAAATAACCATAGAATCATATCAAACAAGCATTTTCGAGCAATTTTCACATTAACCACAAGATTGAAACACAACATGAGAATATTTTGGCATAAATATGAACACAAATGCATAAGAAATCTATTCCAAGCAAAACCCATAAACATTTTACACTCATTCTCAAGAACACACAAATTCGAAATCAAAAATCAACCATAATCAACCACATAATTATCCCCATGTAAGACTGTTAAAGACGAGTGTTTTACACCCTAAATAGAACATAAACCCCCAATCAATAAATGTTTTTATCAAGATTTAAATTTTTAAGAACCTGAATTTGAAATTTTAGGGTTTTCTTAATCAAATCTTCAAAAAATCGTGATTAACTAGAGATGTAAGTTCATTAAGGTGTAGTGAACATAATCCTAGTTATACCTTGAACACGAGATGGATTAGAAATGGAGATTAAGGTGTTGGCGATTCGATTTAGGGTTGGGGAGGAGAAAAAAAAGTGATAAGTGTTAGTGTGTGTGTGTTTAAACCCGCAGGGGGTGTTTGTGATATAAACCATTTTTGGTTTGTGGCACATTCGCCCCCTAAACTTTCATATCTTTAGCCTTTTTGATATTAAGTTGTATAAGCATACACAAGTTAGCACAATGGCACATTTAGTCCCTATAGGTTTAACTAATATACCTAACAACTTAATCATGCACATATTCTCACTCAAGGCATAAACAAATAACATGAAAGGCACACATAAGCTAAATTTAATTAACTTTTCCAAAGAATGATATTCCGTTATTGTTTAAAACCTTTATCCCTTTTACCAAATGACCTTTTGAAGAAGATTTTTGACATTTGCTCCCCCTCAAACAATGACCCGTTTTCTATTTAAAGAGCTGTAGTCGTTGTTTGAGAAGTCGAATGTCATTGAAAAACTTTTTCTGATGAAGCAATGTTTTTATTCATGAAAAACAAACACCAATTGTAAATAAGATTTCTCTTATTTTCACACATAAGCGCACTGACACGTACACTCATGGAATATAGGAAGCACGGGTTGTGATGCAAAGTAATCACAAGCCTTTGCATGGTCATAAAGTAGACCATGCCCGAGAATAAATTCCCGTTGAGAGGTCAAGTTTTCTTTTTGAAATACTTGCCTTTAAGATGAAGACCGGGTTGCTATCTGAAATAATAGCAAGCCATTTGGCATGTTTTGAAAACATTTGAACTTCTGCTCGAACTTCATTTACAGCCTCGTATCATTATTGAATGACATTTCTAAGACCGTAAATGTTATCGATTTTCAGAAGACATGCCATTATTACCTCTTTTTATATTTTCTCATTTTTTAATTTTTTATTTGGTTTTGAAGATTTTATATTTTTATATTTTGTTTTTATAAAAGTTTTCTAAAAATGAAAAATCTTTTTGGTTTTTATGGTTTTTAGAATATATACATATGATACATGATATTTGAATAGGTACCACCACTATTCATCAACTTCATCTGCCAATTGTTTCAGAGTTTCTGGCGTAAAACTCCGCATTCCCAGCTTGTTGATAAGAAATTTAATTCTTTCTCTTGCGAGGGCTTTTGTGAAGATGTCCGCCAGTTGATACTCCGTATTGACAAAGTAAAGTTCAATCACCCCATTCTCAACATGCTCCTTGATAAAGTGAAATCTGATGTCTATATGCTTTGACCTGGAATGTTGAACATTGTTGCAGCTTAAGGCAATAGCGCTTTTGTTATCACAGTACATTAGAATTTTATTGAATCCAAGGCCATAGTCGGTAAGCTGTGATCTCATCCAAAGAATTTGAGCACAACATCCCGACATAGCAATATATTCAGCTTTCGTACTGGATATCGCAACGCTTTTCTGCCTTTTTGATGACCAGCTAACAAGTCTATCTCCCAGAAACTGCATACTACCAGATGTGCTACGGCGTGTATCTTGACAACCAGCATGATCCGCATCTGCAAATGCTGTTAGTGCAATTGAAGAATCCTTCGGATACCATAGTCCCCGATTGACGGTTCCTCTTAGATACCGAAAGATCCTTTTGACCGCATGTAAGTGCTTTTCGGTAGGCCGAGCCTGATACCGGGCACACATGCATATAGCAAATTGTAGGTCAGGTCTACTAGCTATGAGATAAAGGAGGGTGCCAATCATACCACGATATTGTGATGGATCTACGACTTTCCCTTCTTTATCCTCATCCAGTTTGGATTTCTCCACCATGGGAGTATCCACTGGGTCACAAGAGTCAAAACCGTATTTCTTTAAAGATTCAAGGGCATATTTTGACTGGTTAATAAAGATGCCTTTGGGATTTTGAAAAATCTGTAATCCTAAGAAAAACGAGATTTTTCCCATCATTGACATCTTAAATTTTAAACACATGATTTTAGCAAATAGGTTACAAAGTTCAGGTGTAGATGCAGCAAAGATAATATCATCGACATATACTTATACCAAAAGTAGTTCCTTACCTTCCTTACGGATGAACATAGTAGGATCCACTGAGCCTTTGGAGAAGTCTTGGGAAATCAAGAATGAAGACAACATATCGTACCACGCGCGTAGAGCTTGTTTCAACCCATAAAGAGCTTTCTTTAGCTTGTACACGTGATTGGGGTTATCTAGATCCACAAAACCGTCTGGCTGGCTGACATAAACCTCTTCCCGCAAATTACCATTCAGAAACGCAGTCTTGACATCCATTTGGTAGACGACCATGTTCATGTGAGCGGCAAATGCAAGAAAAATCCTTATAGCCTCTAATCTTGCAACCGAAGCAAAAGACTCTTCAAAATCAATTCCCTCTTCTTGACGGTAACCACGAGCCACTAATCAAGCCTTGTTCTTTAGAATACCTCCCAGTTCATCTAGCTTTACTTTGTAGATCCACTTCAAAGTAATAACCATAACTTTATCTGGTCGGGGTACGATCTCCCGTACTTTAAGGCGTTCGAACTCATTGAGCTCTTCTTGTATTGCTTCGATCCAACATGATTGAGTCAAAGCATCTTTATACGTCTTGGGTTCAACATCAGTAAGGAAAGCATCGTAGTAACAGAAAAGAGCTTGCTCATATAACTGCAGCTTTGTGGAAACTGGTCTAGCGAGTTCACCGATTATGTTTTCAAGTGGATGATCCTTAGTCCATTTGCTATTATGTTCAGAAATTTTGTTATTAGGATGCACAATTATATGAATAGAATCCGTTGATGAAGATTGATCAGAAAGAACTTCTAGAATTGGGATACCAAAGTATGGATCATTACCCATATGTGCAACTTCAATATCATGATTGTCTTCTTCAACATTGTTAGGAATGACGGGAGGTTGAGTTTTGGGTGTTGTTTGAGAGTTACTTGGTGATGGTGCATCTTGGTCAACTGTTGTTGATGAAGGTAAATCGGTTGATACAGCGAGAACTGGAGCAACTACTTCATCAATTGGAGCAATGACTTCAAGGGCTGGGAGATTAACACTGGGTGGAGGAGTGAGTAATTCATCAAACAGCGGTTGAAACAATATATCCCAATAAGTTCTTGAAGGTGGTACAAATGTTGTTGAAGGAGGAGGGTTTAGCACGAGTCCTGAACTGATTGTTGCAGGAGTCATTTCATGAAGTGTGGGTCCTGAACTGCTGTGTTCAGAAGCCATCGCAGTCAGCTCATCAAAGTCTACATGAATTGTTTCAATGATTCATCTGGTACGTCGGTTGTAAAATTGAAATGCTTTCTTTGTAGGTGCATAGCCAATGAAAATACCAATGTCAGCTTTCGGTTGTAACTTGCCCAAATTGTCACTATTATTTGTCGGATAGCAGAGTGCACCAAATACATGGAAAAATGATAAGTCGGGAGGTTTGTCATGTAAAAGCTCATATGGTGTTTTGCCATGTCGAAGACGTATGATGGAACGATTTTGGGTGTAACATGTTGTAGCAACTACTTCTGCCCATAGGAATAACGGAGCTTTTGCGTATTGTGCGGGCAGCTTCAATTAGCGTACGATTACGTCTTTCAATGACACCATTTTGCTGTGGAGAGCGAGCAACAGATGTTTCATGAGAGATGTCAATCTTCTCATAATATTCACGCAAAGTTTGATTAACAAATTCAGTTCCATTATCTGTTCTGATTCTTCAGACAGTCACTTTAAGCCGCACTTGGATCATCTTGAGAAACTTGATTATGAAATCTGGAGCTTCATCTTTTGACCTTAAGAACTTAACCCATGTGAATCGAGAGTAATCATCGACAATGACGAGGATGTACTTCTTTCCATTAACACTTGCGACACGCATTGGTCCACAAAGATCCATGTGTAAAAGATAGAGTTTTTCTTGGTTGGTGTCTTCAGATTTAGGTTTGTGGGGTTTCTTCTTGCTTTTACCCATTGCACAAGCAGAACACAAATGGTCCTTTTCAAATTTAAGCTTAGGGAGACCACGAACAAGACCGTGTCTAGCTAAATGGTTGATTGCACCAAAGTTCAGATGAGACAGACGTCGGTGCCATAGCTAGGACTTAGTCTTTGAGGCCTTTGACAAGAGACATATGGGAGAGGACGCCATCATATCTCCAAGAGACAGAGTGTACAGATTGTTGCCTCGAGATCCAGTCAATAGATCAACACCTTCTAAATTACGAATGAAGCAGGTGTGTTGACGAAAAGCAACTTCAAGGTTCGAATCATAAAATTGCCCAACAGAGAATAAGTTGTGTCCAAGTCCTTCCACGTAGTAAACCCTTGATATCGTAACATTCCCAATATGATAATCACCATAACCCAATATCTTTGCCACATGATCCTTTCCGAATTTAACTGTACCCAAAAAAATATTGGCGAAATTGGTGAGCTGAGAGCGATCTCCGGTCATATGCTTGGAGCAGCCGGAGTCCAAATACTAGAGAACAATTTGGATGACCTGCATTCATCAGGAGAGGAAGATGGAACATCAAAAACTTTGGATCCTCAAGATTTACTGGGTTCCTTTTTGTTAGAAGATATAGATTTAGGAACCTTAGATTTGCTAACAGGAACATTAGTTTTAGATTTCCTAGGTTTCCTTGAGTAAACCAATGTTACAACAGGCTTAGGTGTTTCATTTTCTAGAGCAGTTGGTTTCCTAAGGTGTACTTCAGTAGTTGTGGTAATCCTTGTTAAAGGGCACGTATTTCCTACTATAGTGAAGGTTCGACCAGTAGGTCTCCAGATGTATCCAATATTTGAAAACACCTTTCCTGTTGGTTTCCAAACTTTTCTCTTTGAACTTTTGTTAACATATTTAGATTTTTTACGAGCATTCACATTATTGATAAAATCAAGAACACACAAATCATGATTATCAGAAAGCATGCAACCATTACACTTAACACATTTAAGTTCAGAATTCACATTAAGCTTGGAATGCTGCACATGAGCAGTTCCTTTAGGTTGAACAACACAATCTTTATTTTTCAAACTAGATTTAACTTTCCTAGGGTGGGCTTCTACTTTATTCTTCTGAGTACTACTTGGTGTTTGCCGAATCTTATCTTTCTTTGTATTGCCTGAAGGCTGTGATCCGCTAGCACTAGTAGACGGTTTTACTCCTGTAGAAGACAACATAGGTTTGTTAGAAACTAGGTTTGATGTAGAGGTTGTTTTTGTGATTGTGTTTCCTAAGGATGTGACGGGCTCAGTGAATCTAACTCTTTTGACTTTATTCATTGGGGTCACAGCCACTAATTGTTCTCCGGAATTGTTGATACTAGGGCAGGTTTTACTGATTTTTGAAAGCAACTCCTGAATTAGTTTAGTATACTTACAGGCAGATTCTAAGGTTGGATCTAGGGGATAGTTTGCTTTAATATGATCGACTAGATCCCTAAGAACTGCAGCTTCTTCCTGAGTGTGCTTAATATAGGCAGAGTGAGCTGACCTTTTGTTCAACAATTTAGGGGTTATTGGTTCCGTATTAATCTCTGGATCACTAGGATGATGTGTAACTTCATTATTAGCTAAATCTTTTCCTTTGAGTTTCCTCAATTCATCCTTGAGAGTTGTAATTACCAAAACTTTTTCCTGAAGACAAGCATTTAAATCAGAAATTTCCACAGACTTTAGATTGACTTGATTAGTTAAGTCAGCACATTGTTCTTTTGATCGAACACGTGCTGGTTTAATCGAGTCATAAAGTTGCTTATAGGTCTGTTTCAAATGCTCATTCTCAGCAATAAGCTTTGTCACCCTATGATCCAATTCAATATTTATGGTTTCAATCTCTTCTAAGTCCTGTTTGATCTTATCCTTATCCATATTTCCACTGAGAGATTTAATTCTCTCTTTCAACTTCTTTATGACCATGTCTTTCTCTTGGGACTGAGCTTTCAATTCATTTAATTCAAACAATTGATCAAAACTTGGAGCACTTTGATTTGAAATAGAATTGTCCCTTTGAAAAATTTCCTGATTAAGTTGAGTATCAACTTCTAACGAAATGCAATGTTTTTCAAGAGTGGTAAACCTTTTGAACAGTTTATCGTAAATCTCTTTTTCAACAAAATCCTTTTGAAGCTCAGTCTCAAGTTTGAGACACTTTTCACATTCATGCACATTCACAGAGGCAAAATCCATAGAGGAATTTACAATCAAGTTCACAATATCTTTGCTCATCACTTGTTCCAAGAGTCGTTCATTTTCGTTCAAAGCTTGATTCATTTTAACTTCAAATGTTTTTGACTCTACACGATGTTGTTCCACAGCCTGTTCCATTTGATAGAAGACATTTTGGACTTCAGCAAGTTCATCAACCAATTGTTGGTTGAATGTACTAAATAAGTCCTTCAGAGCTTTTACAAATGGAATTATTTCATCCCTAAAACAAGCTTTTGTATGTTCGAAACCCCACGTGCCCTCAGTGATAGCTGTGGGCGTGGTTCTTTCTTTGACTACCACATCAAAGTTAGCAAGATGGTATTTAAGTTTCTTCAAACTCGTATTAACCATGCTGACTTTTGGAAGTTCTTTAGGAACCTCAACATTGGTGGGTCTATCAGAAAGATCGGGTTTTGAGGAACTCACAGAGTTATGCGACCAAAAGGCTTGTTCAGCAGATAATTCAGTTTGTGGAACAAATCGTGTTTCAAAATCTTTATAAAGTTGGTTAAGAGCAGCATAATCGATTGGTGTGGTATCAATTTGTTTTATCTTTTCTTGCATCATATTATCTTTATGTTTTAAAAGCATTTTTGAACGACTCTCTTAAGCAAGTGTTAAGGTCTCTTCTGAGTCAAGGATCACAATAGGATTGGTTTTCTGAATTATATCACCAACATATAGTATAGGTTCCAACTGCTGAGCTTTCTTTAGATAGAAAGGATTTTGAAAACCCAGAGCTTGTTTAGTGGTATTAAAATAGAAAAACTGAGGTTTCATCAACATGTGACCAGTTTGTACAGATTGATCTCTTTTAAAAACGATATTATTTAGTTGTTTGATCTGCTTTTCTAAGGCTATTTCCCTATCAAGGTTTCTAGATTCTTCTTTCTTAAAATCATTTTTGAGAAGTGTAACCGTTTGCAATAAATATTACTTTTCTTTTAAATGTTCTGAAAGAGTTCGTTTAAGATGGTCAATCTCTACAGACTGTGCACATGAATCTGAAACGTTATCTTGACTCTTTAAATCAACGTTCTGTCCTTCTTTCAACACTTTGACTTGTTCCTTATATCTTTCAAGCTCAGCAGTTAAAGTATCATTGACACTTTTATTTTCCAGATTCGTCTTGGTACAATAAACTACTTGGGTTTTTAGTTGTTCAGATAATATCAAATCATCTTGTTGTACAGAAGAGTTAAAATTTTGAACAGCTACCTGTTGTGATTCAATCAGATACTGAGAATAAGGAATGATATTGCTATCACTGGTTATTTTAGTCTCTAAATGGTTCATAACATTTGATTGTTCAGAAGATGGCATAGCCTGCACAACTTGATTAGTCATATCATTATTCACATTATCATGATTGTGTACCTCAGAAAGAGCGTCTGAACCATAGTGAGATAAATTCGCCATGAGAGAAACTTTGGTAGTGTTTAGTTCATCACAATCAGAGTCATATGCATCCAAATCATCAGCTTGATAAGTAGCATTGTGAGTTATGACAGTCTGCGTCGCTTGACCTTCTAGAATTCCTGGATCTGCCAAAAATGCGAGTTCCTCCTCATGTAAAATTTGACCACTTGCTTGAGCTTGAACCAACAACACTTTATCTTTAAACCATGAATCATCCCATTTCCTCTTTGGTTTGTTGCACTGTTTGGACATGTGGCCTTCCCCTTTGCAGTTGTAGCAAATAACCGTTCTTTGTTTTCTAGAATTGTTTCCACTTGCTCCTGGAGTATAAGTCCTTGAAGTGCCTGCAGCTACAGAAGTTTGTCTCCCCTGAATTGGTTGTAATGTTACTCTTCCATTATTAATGGTAGCTTGTTGCCTAGGGTTTGACGAGTTTCTCAGCTGGTTATTGGTAGTGGGATAACGGGAAGTGACGACAGCAGTCAAAAACGACATCATGTGATTGATGGCATCAATGGGATCATCACCTTTCTGGAACACTGGAACAATTAAACCTGATTCTTGTTGGGAAAATTCAGATTGTTGATCAACTGAGGGAGGATATTCCAATTGAGGTATAGATGATGATGGAGAATAGATGTTGTGGTGAATTGATGACTGATAATCATTGGATGGATAAGTGATTGAAAGAGGTGTTGATGATTGATGAGTTGAGTATTGTTGAGACTGATAAGGTGAACCATACTGTGGAGACTGATATGATGAAACTTGTGGTTGAAATTGAGTGTTTTGGTGTGAATTTTGATGAGTTTGATAAGGAGACTGGGTCATCTGATGAGTTGCAACCAAAGCAAGCGGATCTGAATTGCGTTCATGCATTAAACGAACCTCATTTGCATGAAATTCATGTTGTCCCAAATAAGCATGAAGCTGATCGATGTTAGTTGTGTGCAAATCTCGAACCAGTTTGACATCTGTCACAAATTTGCTCCATTCAGGAGGAAGGGTATTCAAAAACTTTGTGTTCACTTGAAATTGTTCCAGTTTCATGTTGTAAATGTTCATGTCATTGAGTAGCAGTGAAAATCTCAAGTAGAATTCACGAAGTGATTCCCCCTTCTTATAAGCAAACTTATCGAATTCATCATAAAGCTTACACTCCCTTTCCTGTTTCGTCAATGAAGTTCCTTGCATGAGAAGTTGAATTCTTTCCCAAAGTTCCTTGGCGACTTTATGATTGCTAACCAATGCATAGACTTCAGGTGGTAGTCCTTGGAGAATGATATTAGTTGCCTTGATATCACAATCAGCTTGAAGTGCTTCTGTAGCAGATAACTCAGAATATTTCTTTGGCCTTGTAACTCCATTTTCCACAATTGAAGGCCAAATGAGTGGACCACTTTCAACGGATTCAAGGATCATTCGTCCATTTTGTCTATTTAGCATGTATAGTTCCATTATGCTTTTCCAAGAATCGTACATATCCTTTTCCAACATGGGTGGACGATTGTCAGCACCCGAAAGGATAGCTTTGTCAGCAAGAGTCGTCATTGAGAAATGTGTATGTTAAAAGATTACTTGGTTGATCGGACGGTGGTAGAAAGTAATTGTGTTTAATTAAGTTGTCTTTTAAGTGTTTTAATTTATGAAACTACACGGGATTTTACAATTCTTGACAAAACCGGGAAAACAATTGAATGTTTCACGGGATTTTACAAGTCAACGAAATAAACCGTATAATTTTGAGAAATTAAATTGTTCGGTTCTAACTAGTAGAAGTTGTTCGGTTTCAACACAAATCGAGTTGTTCGGTTTCCACTTAAGACAAG
This sequence comes from Tanacetum coccineum, assembly GCA_026074375.1. NCBI lineage: Eukaryota > Viridiplantae > Streptophyta > Magnoliopsida > Asterales > Asteraceae > Tanacetum > Tanacetum coccineum. The sequence goes on along the minus strand of BQNB010020270.1, from coordinate 36,895 downwards.
TTGTTCGGTTTCACCTAAACCAAGTTGTTCGGTTTCAACTAAATCAAGTTGTTCAGTTTGCACTGCAATTGGGTTGTTCGATTGCAACTAGATCAAGTTGTTCGGTTTCAACTGAGTTCAAGTTGTTCGGTTTCAACTAAACCAAGTTGTTCGGTTTCAACTGAGGTCAAGTTGTTCGGTTTGCACTGTAATTGGGTTGTTCGGTTGCAACTAGATCAAGTTGTTCGGTTTCAACTAAACCAAGTTGTTCGGTTTCAACTAAACTAGGGTTGTTCAGTTTCAACTGAGGTCAAGTTGTTCGGTTTTTCGACTTGAGTTGTTCGACTTAGTTGTTCAACTTGAGTTGTTCGACTCAGTTGTTCGACTTGAGTTGTTCGACTCAGTTGTTCGACTTGAGTTGTTCGAATCAGTTGTTCAGACTTAGATGTTTTGACATCCACTACTACGAAACCCAAAAACTTAAAAACACAAAAAGATCACATTTTGATTGATTGTTTTGCAAATGTAATTGTACCAATAGTGTTACTAACCTTAGGAACAGAAAAATAAAATCTTTAGGGTTTGTAAGCCAAATATTTAAAATCATGATTTTGCTCTTTATAAGATTTTTGACACAAAAAAGTAACTATAAATGTTGATTTCTTGTAATTCTTAGCTTTTATCTCCTTTATCATAAGATTTACTAGATCAGATTTACCAAGGTAAATATCCTTTAATGTACACAAAGCTTATTGGAATAAAAAATTAAAATAAAATAATAAAGGACGATTTTTGCTTTAAAAACACAAAACCAAAAATAGATTATGCACACCATCCATGGCTCTTGATACCAATGAAGAATACAAGGTTAACTTTGTTATGAGATGAGAAGGAACTTCAGTGAGAGAGAGTGGTAGGAAGGATTGTATTCTAGAGAGAGAAGTAGAAACATGTAATGCTATTAATGAAATGAGAATACAAAACCATACCACAACCCTCTCCAAATGCATGAAGTGGGTTATTTATTACTACATTATTGGCAGGCATGGGCATTGGGAGGCTTATCATGGGCCTTTGGGCCATTTAGCTTTTCATACTTGCAACATTGACTAATGCGGGTCAAATGCGTTGTAGAAAGGAGTGAGCTTCAAAGCGTCTAATGCCACTTGAATGGTTGGTTCATTGGATTTGAGAGTTGGGCTAAGACGTTGATTGCATTTTCCGATCTTAAGACGGTTTTCAGGTGCGACAAGATCATCATCCAACGCCTTTTGCTGTGCTTTTGTTGTATCCATGATTCTGCTAAGATAGGATCAATACAGTTTATGCACAACCAATTTTATACAATATACTATAGAGACCTATTGAGTGAGCACGTAAAGTTGATTCATGATGTGAACGTTTCTTAGGAATTAGGAACATTAAGACTTTTTGCACTTATTAAGATCTATCCATTTAAAAATGACAACTCAAGCTAACTTAATTTGTTTTAGAGTGTATAATTAACCAAGTTTAATTAACTCCCTAATTAAGATATTAAACTGCCTTTTAAATTGGAAATTTGATCTTAAGTGTTTTGGGTCTTTGAACCATAAACTGATTTCTAAGGAAAAACTTGTTGTTCGGTTCCTTAATAAACTAGTTGTTCTGTTCCTTAAAGAATAAAGTTGTTCGGTTCCTTAAAGCAATCTAGTAGTTCGGTTCCTAAACGAAAACAAGTTGTTCGGTTCCTTTAGAAAATCTGGTTATTTGGTTCCTTTATACAAACTCGTTGTTCAGTTCCTTAATAGAATGAGTTGTTTGGTTCCTTAATTAACACTAGTTGTTCGGTTCCTTTACAAAATAAGTTGTTCGGTTCCTTCACACAGTAAGTTGTTCGGTTCCTATTAACAAATGAGTTGTTCGGTTCCTATTAGCAACTTAGTTGTTCGGTTCCTTATAACTATATAGTTGTTCGGTTCCTTATAACAGCAGAGTTGTTCGGTTCCTACTAACACTAGTTGTTCGGTTCCCAAAACAGAGTCAGTTGTTCGGTTACCAAAGAGTTCATGTTGTTCGGTTCCCAAAGACAACGAGTTGTTCGGTTCATTTTTAACGTATCACAATCAAATCATTTCAGGCAATCACACATGTTCCATTAGCATTCATATGATAAAGATATCATTTAGGCACGAAGATAACAACATTAAGCCACATAATCATCAAGTGCTTTCACAATCAAGCACAAATACACACTTTTGCACATATATTCAAAGAACTTACAAACAAGGGTAAGCTATTAAGGCTCAACCACACTCAAGAGTGATGTATTTAGCTCCCTAACACAAAACCCACAAGAATTTTTCAATATTTCTCATTAACCTAAATTTTCGCACCTAAACATAGCAACAACACATTCATATGAATTCCAAACAAAAAACTGCTTTAGATGAGAGTTCTACACTCCAAGGCAAGCAATACCCCTCATTCAATTTAGGTTTTTATGTAGTTTTGATTTTGATGAACCCTAATTTGATTATTAGGGCTTTTCGAGATCAAACCCTGTAACACCCCCAAATTGGGTCGCAGCGGAATATGGGTCCGGGGCGTGTTACTTCTCAGATCAATAACTAGGCTTGAAATCAACTTGAAATGATGAATTGGAGGATAACAATCGTGTGAGGGATGAGTGGTTTGTTAAGTGTGTGTTTTGTGTGTGAAAAGTGACGGGGGGTGAGCGATGTTATAAATCGTTTTTTGTTTTTAACACATTTGGCCCCTCAAGTTTCTTATCCCTTTAAGTTTTTTCACCAATAACTTTTATTAGGCAAGTATAGTTTAACAATTGGTACACAAAGTCCCTAATGTTTTTTGACTAACATACCTAAAGACTTGTATTTGCAATTTGTCCCATCGGTGAGGGAGGGAATGAAATATTTCTTAAGTGTGTGTATTTGTGTAGGTGATGGTGGTGGGGTGGGTATGTTATTAAACAATTTATGTTTTTGACACGTTCACCCCCTGAAGTTTCATTATCATTTCATTTTTTAATTATAAGTTTTATTAGGCAATAAAAGTTTAACAATCGGCACAAATAGTTCCTAAAGTTTTTAACTAGCATTCCTAACAACTTATATTTGCATATTTACTCTCTAAAGGCATAAACACATAACATATAAGGCACACATAAGCTACACTTAATTAAATTTCCTTAAAGAATGATATTTCGTTATTGTTTAAAAACCTTTTTCCCTTTAATCACATTTTTATTATGAAGAAGATATTTGACATTTTCTCCCCCTCAAACATTGACCCGTTTTCTATTTAAAGAGCTGTAGTCGTTGTTTGAGTGGTCAAATGTCTCTGAAAAAGCATTGTGTGATAAAGTAATGTTTTTATTTTAGAAAAAAATCAAACACCATGAAATAAGATTTCTCTTATTTTAACACATAAGCGCACTGACACGTACACTTATGAAAACATAGGAAGCACGGGTTGTGATGCAAAGTAATCACAAGCCTTTGCATGGTCATAAAGTAGACCATGCCCGAGAATAAATTCTCGTTATGAGGTCAAGTTTTCTTTTTGAAATACTTGCCTTTAAAATGATGACCGGGTTGCTATCTAAAATAATAGCAAGCCATTTTTGGCATGTTTTGAAAAACATTTGGAACTTCTGCTCGAACTTCTTTTACAGCCTCGTATCATTATTGAATGACATTTTTAAGATCGTAAATGTTATCAATTTTCAGAAGACATGCCATTATTACCTCTTTTTGTATTTTTCTTATTTTTTAATTTTATATTTTGTTTTTATAAAATGAAAAATCTTTTTGGTTTTTATGGTTTTTAATATATATATACATATTATACATGATATTTAAATAGGTACCACCACTATTCTTCAGCTTCATCTGTCAAATGTTTAGAGTTTCCGGCGTAAAACTTCGCATTCCCAGCTTGTTGATAAGAAATTCAATTCTTTCTCTGCATAGGGCTTTAGTGAAGATGTCCGCTAGTTGATACTTCGTGTTGACAAAGTAAAGCTCTACTACTCCATTCTCAACTTGCTCTTTTATGAAGTGGAATCTGATGTCTATATGCTTTGATCGAGAATGTTGAACGTTGTTGCAGCATAAGGCAATAGCGCTTTTGTTATCACAGTACATTGGAATTTTATTAAATCCAAGGCCATAGTCGATAAGTTATGATCTCATCCAAAGGATTTGAGCATAACAGTCAGACATAGCAATATATTCAGCTTCCGTACTGGATATCGCAACGCTTTTATGCCTTTTTGATGACTAGCTAACAAGTTTGTCTCCCAATAATTGCATACTTCCAGATGTACTTCGTCTAGTATCTTGGCAACCCGCGTGATCAGCGTCTGCATAAGCTGTTAGAGCAATAGAAGATTCCTTTGGATACCAGAGTCCCCGATTTATGGTACCTCTTAGGTATTTAAAGATTCTGTTTACAGCATGGAGGTGCTTTTCGGTAGGCTTTGCCTGATACCGGGCACACATGCATACAACAAATGTTTGGTCCGGTCTACTGGCTGTAAGATACATAAGGGTGCCAATCATTCCACGATAGTGTGTAGGATCTATGGCTTTCCCTTGTATATCTTCATCCAGTTTGGATTTCTCCACAATGGGAGTACCCACGGGGTCACTAGATTCTATACCATATTTTTTCAAAGATTCGAGAGCATATTTAGACTGGTTTATAAAGATGCCTCTGGGACTTTGTGAAATCTGTAGTCCTAAGAAAAATGATATTTTGCCATCATCGACTTTAAAACTGAGACATATTATTTTGGAAAATTGGTCACTTAATTCAGGGAGTAGACGCAAAGATTATATCATCAACGTAGATTTGTACCAGGAGAAGATCTTTGCCTTGTCTTCTTATGAATAATGTGGGATCTACGGTTCGTTTAGAGAATTCTTGAGAAAGTAGAAACTTCGACAACAGATCGTACCACGCGCGAGGAGCTTGTTTCAACCCATAAAGAGCCTTCTTAAGCTTATACACATGATTCGGATTGTCTTGATCCACACCCTGTTATTACGGTTAGCTAACATTAAACTTCGTTCACGCAGAATGCGTTCAAGAATAGCGATCTTTATATCAATTTGCGGGCAACCACCGATTCATATGGGCTAGCATTTATGCGAGGAAAATTCGAATAGCATCAAGTATAGCCACTGGAGCAAAAGATTCCTCAAAATAAATTCCCTCTTCTTAACGGTAACCACGAGAAACCAATCGAGCCTTATTCTTTAGAATACCTCCTAATTCATCAAGTTTCACCTTGTAGTTCCATTTTAAAGTAATAACCATCACTTTATCTGGACGAGGAACGGGTTCCCAGACTTCAAGACGTTCAAATTCATGTAACTCCTCTTGCATTGCTTCAATCCAACATGGTTGAGTTAATGCGTCTTTATAGTTCTTTGGTTCAACTGATGTAAGAAAGGCATCATAGTAACAAAATAAAGCTTGTTCATGGAGTTGGAGTCTTGTGGAAACAGGTCTTTCGAGTTCACCGATGATGTTGTCTAAAGGATGATCCTTGGTCCATTTGGTAACGTATTCTGAGTCAGGAGTAGCAGTGTGCACAACAGTTGGAATAACATCCGAAGAAGAAGATGCTTTAGAATCATTTTCTGGAATTAGAATACCAAAGAACGGATCGTTATTCATGTGTGCAATATCTAAGTTATGATTGTCTTCTTCAACATTGTTAGGAATGATAAGGGATTGAGTTTCGGGTGTTGTTTGTGAGTTACTCGGTGATGGTGCATCTTGGTCAACAGTTGTTGAGGAAGGTGAACCTGTTGACGCAGCAGGTTCTGGAGCAACTACTTCAGCAATTAGAGCAATGACTTCAGGGGTTGGGCGATCAAAATTAATGGAGGGTTGAGTAATTCATCAAACAGGGGTTGAAACAAAATATCTCAATCAGTTCTTGAAGGTGGTATAAATGGTGTTGAAGGAGGAGGGTTTGGCACGAGTCCTGAACTGATTATTGCAGGAGTCATTTCATGAAGTGCGGGTCTTGAACTGCTGTGTTCAGAAGCTATTGCAGTCAACTCATCAAAATCTACATGAATTGTTTCAATGATTCGTCTAGTACGTCGGTTATAAATTCGAAATGCTTTCTTTGTGGGTGCATAGCCAATGAAAATACCAATATCAGCTTTCGGTTATAACTTACCCAAGTTCTCACTATCATTCGTCGGATAGCAGAGTGCACCAAATACATGGAAAAATAATAAGTAAAGAAGTTTGTCATGTAAAAGCTCATATGGAGTTTTACCATGACGAAGACATATGATGGAACGATTTTAGGTGTAACATTCGGTAGCAACTGCTTCTGCCCATAAGAATAACGGAGCTTTTGCATAAATCAACATTGTGCGGGTAACTTCAATTAGCATACGATTACGTCTTTCAACGACACCAGAGCGAGAAACAAATGTTTCATGAGTGATGCCAACCTTCTCATAATATTCACGCAAAGTCTGATTAACAAATTCAGTTCCATTATTTGTTCTGATTCTTCGAACAGGTACTTTAAGCCGCACTTGGATCATCTTGAGAAACTTGATTATAAAATCTGAAGCTTCATCTTTTGACATTAAGCACTTTACCCATGTAAATCGAGAATAATCATTGATAATGACGAGGATGTACTTCTTTCCATTAACACTTACGACACGCATTGGTCCATAAAGATCCATGTACAAAAGATAGAGTTTTTCTTGGTTGGTATCTTCAGATTTAGGTTTGTGGGGTTTCTTCTTGCTTTTGCCCATTGCACACGCAGAACACAGATGGTCCTTTTCAAACTTTAGCTTAGGGAGACCTCGAATAAGACCATGTCTGGCTAAATGGTTGATTGCACCAAAGTTCAGATGAGATAGATGTCGATGCCATAGCCAGGACTTAGTCTTTGAGGCCTTTGATAAGATACATATAGGAGAGAACGCCATCATATCTCCAAGAGATAGGGTATACAGATTGTTTCCTCGAGATCCGGTCAATAGATCGACACCTTCTAGATTACGAATGAAGCAGGTGTGTTGACGAAAAGCAACTTCAAGGTTCGAATCACATAATTTCCCAACGGAGAATAAGTTGTGTCCAAGTCCTTCCACATAGTAAACCCTTGAAATTGTAACATTCCCAATCTAATAATCATCATATCCCAATATCTTTTCCACGTGATCATTTCTGAATTTGACTGTACCCAAAAACTTATTAACGAAATTGGTGAGCTGAGAGCGATCTCCGATCATATGCTTGGAGCAGCTAGAGTCTAAATACCAGAGAACAATTTGAAAACGACCTCATTTCATCAAGAGGAGGAAATGGAACATCGAAAATCTAGGCTCCCCTAAGATTGACTGGTTGCCTTTTTGTTAGCAGATACAGATTTAAAGAACCTTAGATTGCTAACGTAGGAACATTAGTTTTAGATAACCTATGTTTCTGTGAGTAAACCCATTTACGACAGTGTTAGATGTTTCATTATCTATAGCATCTTGGGTTTCCTAAGGAACTTCAGTAGTTGTGGTAACCCTTAGGTTTAAAGGGCCATGCATGTTTCCTACTATATGAAGTGTCCCTGACCAGAAGGTCTCCAATATATCCAATATTTAAAAACACCTTTGTTGTTAGTTTTCCAAACTTTTCACTTGAATTTTCTTAACAGATTTAGATTAGTAACAGTAATCATATTTATTGAGAAAATCAAGAACACACAAATCATGATATCAGAAAGCATGCAACCATTACACTTAACACGTTTAAGTTCAGAATTCGCATTAAGCTTGGAATGTTGCACATGAGCAGTCCTTTAGGTTCAACAACACAATCTTTATTTTTCAAACTAGATTTAACTTTCCTAGGGTGGGCTTCTACTTTATTCTTCTAAGTACTACTTGGTGTTTGCTGAATCTTATCTTTCTTTGTATTGCCTGAAGGCTGTGATCCGCTAACACTAGTAGACGGTTTTACTCCTGTAGAAGACAACATAGGTTTGTTAGAAACTAAGTTCGATGAAAGAAAATTTTTTGATGTTTGGTGTTTCCAGAAGTTTGAATGTGACGGCTTAGTGAATCTAACTCTTTTATCCTTGTTCTTTGGGGCACAGCTACGAATTTTCCATCAGCATTGTTGATACTAGGGCAGGTTTTACTGATGTTTGTAAGCAACTTCTGAATTCGTTTAGCATACCTACAGGCAGATTCTAAGGATTGATCTAATGGATATTTGATTTAACATGTTCAACTAGATCTCTAAAAACTGTAGCTTCTTCCTGAGTGTGCTTAATATAGACAGAGTGATCTGTCTTTTTATTTAACAATTTAGGGGTTATTGGTTCCACATCAATCTTAAGCATTACTGGTCACTAGGTATTTTGTAACATCATTACTCAACTAAAGCTTTTCCTTTAAGTTTTTTTAAATCATTCCTTGAGAGCTTAATTCATCAAAAACTTTTCCTGAATACCTAGCATTTAAATATAGAAATTTTCCACAGACTTTAGATTGACTATTGATTAATAAATAATCACTTTGTACTATTGATCGTAATTACGAGCTGTTAAAATCGAGTCATAACGTTGTGCTAGGTTTAAGAAAAGTGACGATTATGTGGTTTATTATTAGACTTTATTTTGTTGTATTATTTAAATATGCTTGTAAATAAGGTTTTATTAGCATTAAGTAAGAAATAGCATAATTACCCAAAGTCTAGGTACTATATTAGTCCAAGATAAGAAAAATACGGAAAGGGAAAGCCTCCCTTGCCATTGCTTATAAATACCCCTAATCTTCATTAGCAAGGGTGATGCTCATGTAACAACTTCATTTCCCTCCTAAATAAATTTAAATTTCCCTTTATTTGCTCTCATTCTCTCTATTAGCTTGCCATGTTGATATATTGAATCAAATTCATGTGACCTATCAATTAGTATCTAATACCCAATATAGAATAGAAGTGTTCGATTTGTACGAGTTTTTGTTCGACCGAGAATCAAGAATTGGTGGTTTCTGAATTCGGTAAGTACTATTGAGGTTTCGAGCTTGATTTTGGCTGTGATTTCGAGATATCTACTTAGTTGGTACTCTCGGAACTGTCAGAATTCATTCTTGGACGGCGTGTATTTGGATTTATTCGTTAGAAGCTTTTGCATTCTCCCGAGAGTGATGTTAGCTTTAAACATTTATACTTGTAAATTTAGCAATCACATAGCTACAAACATCAGTGTAAAAGATATATTCGATTCTTTTGTTCTATAAAAGGTCAGTTTATTAGGAATTCCGTATTAAAACCGTATTATCGAATATTGTTAAGATTCCATAAAAACTCAGTTCAACGAATTTGTGTTATATGGAATTTTACTAAGTCAAAAATCGTCATATGCTTTACAAGTCATTTACAACTTTCATTCACGTTTTAATCGAGTTTGAAGTGTTAAAAAATGATTCTACAAGGTTACTAAAACTCGGTTTTATCGAATTTGAATTTTCTAGAACACTTGGATTATCTAATCATCATAAAATTCGGTTTCATCGAATTTGTGGTTATTAGTATGTTCATAACTGTTAGAATTTAACAAGTTAGGTTTACGAATTTATAGTGAATCAGTGTTCACCGAGTTTGAGTATTTGTAGATTATCGAGTTTATTATTTGAAGATTTCCGAGTTTGTACAGTGACTGTATCGAGAAGAGGGATTTGTTTACTACGATTACGTGAACAAGTGGTTACCAATTTGACTAACTAGTAACCAACGAGTTTTGGATATTTTCTCACCTATCCACTCATATTCGTCTAAAAAGATCCAATCTTTTGAATCTTTAACATGTCGACATCCAAAACATTCCAACAATCCCTCGCTAAACCGTTTCTGAGACTAGGCCACCCATGATTGAAAGGGGTAGTTACATACCTTGGGCAAGTAGATTCAAACGATTTCTTAATCGCAAGAAGGAAAACCAAAAGTGGCTTCTCAAAGCACTAGAAGATGGCCCTTATGTGTTTAGGAATATCACACCTACATGTTCAATGTTACCAAGGTTGCAAGAAGTAGAAGATCTTCAAGAATTGACTCAATGAACCTATTTGATGCGGAAATGAACCTCACGAAATATAGATTTCTTCTTGTCTTTTCTTCTGTCTAACTAATGAGATATACAATTCTGTGGGATTCTTGTAAGACGCCACGGGAAAATGTGGGATCGTGTTAGAATGTTTGATCGAGGGAACTATACAAAACCAAGTTGACAGAGAAACACGGTTTACAAATGAGTTTGATCAATTTGTTGCAGAACCAGGAGAGTCACTAGTTTTAGTCTACAATCGTTTTGCTCAGTTAATGAATGATTTGGAACGAAACAACATGAAGTTTCCAATTGTTATCAGTTAAATCACAGAGTTTCCTGAATAGCCATGCAACCGAGAATGGTTGAAATTCTGTGGACTCAAGTTCGTTTGGCTAAGAAATTGACAGTTGATTCGTTTGATGATCTTTTTGATTATCTTTCGCAATTTAAGAAATTGGTTAATGCTTCAAGGGCAAAGAAGTTGGAAAAGTCTCATGATCCTTTGGCTCTAGTAGCACACACGGGTTCATCTTCTAGAAACACCTCTTCTTATTATGTGACACATCCTCCATCTGTATTGATATGCATAAGAGTTTGAGCCGGATGATGTTCACAATCATTCTGAAGATCCCCTAGCATTGGCTATGTTGTTACTTGCCAAGGCCATTACTCAAAACTTCTCTAATCCAACAAACAATCGTCTTCGTGCTTCGTCTAATACCAGAAATCAAGCAGTCATTCAAAGTGACAGGGTAAATATTCAAAGCAGAAATTCTGGTAATGTTAAGGCAGAAAACATCGAAGAGCGTTAATGTTCAAGGAGAAAAGGGTTGAGGGAATGAATGCTACAATGTGCACTGCAAAAGTTCAAAAGGATTGTTTGAACTCCGACTCTCAGGCAATACTTCAACGGTCACTCTATAAACAGTGGTGAAAAGGACATTATGCTAGGAATTATCCAAGCGCCTAAGGGTTCTGGATTGCGAAGTATTTTCTGAAGCACACAGCTGTTGGTGCAAAAACAGGATGAAGCCGGTGGAATTCTTTACTGACGAGCAAATGTTTTTCTCTTTGCGGATGCTTCAAGGACTGTAAGAAAGTTGAAGAACTTTAGTGCAAACATATGCTTAATATGCCCTAGAATCCAACAACCTTTGATCAAAATTAGATGAATGAGCCAAGAGCTATCAGTCTGCATTTGTAAGTGAGGTACAATCTCACCATTAATGAGAATTATGAACAAGCATATCCAACTCAAACTAAAATTATTAACATACCATTGATGATGATCAAAATTAATATCCCACGCAATATTCAATTTGATTCGTCAAAGGAAATGTATAATTAGTGGCAGTGTTGAAAAAGAAACACATGTGTTTATCTGTATGCAATAGAAACACTTGCTAAGGAATGCATATATGAAGCAAAGCAAAAACAACAAAGATTTGCTCAGGAAGGTCTAACAACAAAATGAGACTTTGACCAGTCCGATGGAGATTATACGGAAAGAATCGTTTGGAAAACATAACCAAGGATAACAATTATCTAAAAGAATATCTTGAAAGCTTATGAAGGGCAAAACCTTTTCAAAAACAATACTCTCAATGTAACGTGATCGAGAAATTATTCGAGATCTTAAAAAACAACGAGATGCGTTGAGTCAAGAGGTCAAACATTTCAAACAGAAAAATGAGGAATTACAACAATCACAGTTAATTTTAAAAAGAAAACTAGTGAGAAAAACCTAGGATACGTATCATAAACTATTCTGTTGCACTTGAGGAAAAACTGAAAAAGAATGTTGACATGTTTTTGAAAATTGGTAACTCTTTACAAGCAATGTTTATGCTCGGTCCAAAACCACTGTCTATTTATGATCAACAATTAAAACATGGTTTGGGGTATCCGAATCCTTATACACTCAGACAAGCAATTTCAGAATGTCCAAAGTTATATGTTGCATCAAGGACGGGTAATATAGAAATTCCTTTGAATGTTAGAGATTCTGAGGAAACTCTAGAGGAGGCTTTCAAAAGTCAACAGAAAATGAATGCAAAAATGAATAATCCAATTGCTGTTGCGAACAAACAAAATTGTTGGACAATTGATTACAAGACAGATTAAATCGTCTTTATAATGATTTTGTTCCTCAAAAAGAATCATTTGTTGAATAAACATGTCCTTCATCTCCTTATACTCCCTTTGTTAAGATTCTAGAAACAAAAACAATGCCAAGTGAGTTACCTTTGATCAATGGGTTATTAAATATACAAGTGAGGTTTGAAAAACTGTTTTTGTTGATAAAACAAAATAGTAAAAGGGCAAGTATGTTTTATACATCACAGGAAGAGATAGCTCTTAATGTTTTTTGTCGAGATCAGGTTAAACCACTTCTTAATGAATTACTGGATCACTTTGATGGCTTTCAGAATCTATTTCAAAGGGATATAAAAGAAATGAAAGATGCGTTTGAGCAAAATGATGTTTATCTTGATGAGATTGAAAGGCAAAATGATTTGTTGAAAGATCAACTTTTGGAAGTATCACTCAAACATGATATTGAGCTATGTGTGTTGTTAAGTCATGAATGTGTTGATGAGTCCTTACATGATGAACTTAAACAAGTCAAAAAGAAATCTTTAGAGATTCAAGAGGGTTTGAAAGCAAGAATAAAAATTCTTGAGAAAGCTGTTCAAAGATGTGAAAAACAAAGTGTTGATTTTGAGTTAAAATTGCAACATGAAAAAGAAAAACAAAAATGGGATTCTTCGAAGAATAAAAACTCAAAACCTCTTGATTTCTCTTGGATTTCTAGAAGAACAAAAACTTAGGAGAGAACGTGCTTTGGATTTTAAGATACAGAGATCTTTGTTAAAAGAACTAGATGAGCCAAAATGGAATAACAAAAAGCTTTTCGAATCAATCAAAAACGCACGGTCACAAACTCAAAAGGAAATGATGAGTTAATTACGCAGTCTCTGAGAAAACTATGCATATGGAGCTATTCGTGCTGAGAAATCAAAATCATTAGTTACCAATAAAAATCTTAGTTGAAAGCAAGAATCAAAAATGGTAAAATATGGTAAGATCTGTGAATCTAAGTTAGCCAAAACAACATGGTTCTCAATCTTTCTTTCTGTCACACCTTTAAATAAAATCTTTTCAAAAAGCAGACGGTTGTTTTTTAAAAACAAAAGAAAACCATGTTTAGTCAAAACCATTCACTTCACAAGACTTCAACATACCAAACAAACAGGGACACACAAAACACAAATGTCATTACCCTGAATGTAACAGAGTTTCACACAACAAGAATCACAAACTAACTAACAATCTAAGAAAGGTTTTATCTTTCTACAGGAAAATGAATGCTACATCCATGTTAAGAGAACCAAGAGTAGAGATTCACATGCAAGACCAGTGTTCTTAGATGTCTTTAAGATGTACAAAGAAAGAGAGTCAATTTATGTTTAGGGCAAAACAACAATAGATAATACATTTGCTATGTTTGTCAATAAGATAATGTAATTGATGTTGCGGCTGCAAACGCTTTCTAAAAAGCGAAACATTGTTATGTTTTTCTTTATGAAAAGTGTGCCTATTCTCTGTCATGGTAAATGTGTTTCAAAGCATAAATTTAAATGGTGCGTTCGAATGCTCGTCAGAACCTTCTCTGTTAAATCTAGGATACCAAACTCTTCTGAAACTAACTTTGTAGCTACTAAGAACTAGTTATTTTTTTTCTGAGAAAGTGACACAATCTAAAGACTTTAGTACTACTTCTGTAGCTTCTAAATCTAATATTGATGAAGCAAAGCGCATCAAAAGTTAGAATAAAGGTTATCTAGTGAGTTTAGAGAAAAAGAACCATAACAATGCCTGTGAAATCCATTAAGCCTATTGACAAACATTCATGCTAAACAAGATTCGACACGACATAGAGTAGTTAAGTGCAAAAATGGTTTGAATCACAACAAATGTTAAGTGGACACCTTTAACACAAAGCCACATCGCTCATACTAATCCTTCGAGAACGAAACCACAAGTTCAGTTAAGAGATAATCAGTCCAATTGCGCAGTTGTCCATTGTTGGCATTTTCCTTGTGTTGCAGGTAGTTCAAATCGTTCTATGGGTTTGTTGACAGTGTTGTTTTGTTCACAGCAATGGCAAGTGATCAGCTCTAATTGAGAAACATCAATGAAATAGATTCATGGGAACCGTCCGCTTTTGGAAATGACAACTTTGCAGCTCATTACAGGCTATGGTGATTATAAACTGGCAATATCACTATTTGTCATGCATATTAATGTTTAAGGGTCTTGGACATAAACTCTTTAGTGTTGGACAATTTGTGATGGAGATTTGAAGTGGCTTTTCGTCTAAAACATGTTATGAATTCGAATCCTGGATGGGAGGAGATGAATTGGCTCACAGGCGGAACGCGACGTCGAATTGTATATCCCATCTCTCTTTCAGACATGGCTGCTTCTTTCAACACCATTTGTCTAATGTCCAAAGCAACTTCAACAAAGTCATGGTATGGCATCTGACACTGTCACATTTAATTATTGGCACCATAAACGATACTTACCATACGCCTGAACTTTTTGAGACGTTACCAAAGTTTCAAATATGAAAATCCGATCATCTTTGTTCTGACTTGTGAAAGAGGCAAAAGCAAAAAAGCTTCCTCTACCACCGAAATTGGATTCCAATGTTTAACTCCAAATTGGAATTACTTCCATATGGATTTGTGCAGTCCAATGAAAGTAGCTTCAGTCAATGGAAAGAAAGTATATCGTGTTACAGCTGGATGATTTTTCTAGATTCACATGGGTTTATTTTCTTCGTTCGAAAGACGAAACTCCAGAGATCATCAAGAAGTTCATTACTCAAGCTCAATTGAATTACAAAGCCAAAGTTTGCAAGATTCGGACTGATAACGGCACTGAATTCAAGAATGCAACTCTCAAAGCTCATTATGAAAAGTTAGGCATTATGCAACAATTTTCAATTGCTCGCACACCTCAGCAAAATGGAGTAGTAGAATGACGTAATCGTACTCTAGTTGAGGCTGCTCGCACAATGCTTATTTTTTCAAGGTTACCTGAATTTCTTTGGGCTGAAGCAGTTGCTACAGCATGTTTTACTCAAAATCGGTCAATCATCAACACACGACACAATAAAACACCTTATGAGCTGTTACGTGGACGAAAGCCAAATGTTGAGTATTTTCATGTGTTTGGCTCACTGTGTTATCCGACAAATGACCGTGATGATCTTGGGAAAATGAAACCTAAAGCAGACATTGGAGTTTTTATTGGTTATTCGGAAACATCAAGAGGTTTTCGAATCTATAACCGTCGCACCAAAAGGATTATGGAGACTATTCATGTCAAGTTTGACGAGCTTACAGCTATGGCTTCTAACACGATTGGTTAAACCCATCCGTAAATGAAATTAATAATCCAAAATTCATCAGATGATTTAATGAAAAACTCCTTCAAAGAGGATTTGGATATTTGTTCGATCTAATGTTTTGAAGATTATTTTGAGTCAAAAATCTACTGATACTACCAACAATACCGTTTCAGCACAACCAACTCCTGATCACGAAGACTCACCTTTCACATCTTCAATCATTGTGACACACATAGGCTCCTTAGTTGTCACAACATAATGACGAACAAAATTCCCAATCGCTTTACAAGAGTGCGGATGAAAACAATCAAGAAGCTTCTGCTTGCCTTTGATGGTAATACACAGTCTTTGTTCCATAATGATCTATGAATCATGAGAAATGATCATCTACCACGAACTTAAACCACAAAGTGCAGAACTTCAATCAAGAACAACCCTCGACTTACATTTGGACAAAAGACATCCTCTAACCAAGTCATTGGTACCCTTCCAAACCTATTATGACTCGATTAACGGCTACTCCAATTCTAGGTTTGCATGTACGCATAACCGTCACACTATTGAGACCAAAGAACATCAAAAAGCTAGGGCCCGAGTCATATAGTTGGATTGAGTCCATGCAAGATGAGTTGAATCAATTTGAAAGACTTCAAGTTTGGGAATTGGTTCCACGACCAGAAGGAAAAAATGTTATTGCTCTCAAATGGCTTTGGAAGAATAAGTGTGATGCAGAAAATATTATGGTTCGGAACAAATCTCGTCTTGTGGCTAAAGGTTATAAGCAAGAAGAAGGCATTGATTTTGAGGAGTCATTTGCTCCTGTTGCTCGTCTTGAGGCTGTTCGGATGTTCATTGCTTTTGCTGCTCATAGGAATATCACTATCTTTCAAATGGATGTCAAAACGGCTTTTCTCAATGGTCCTTTGAAAGAAGAAGTGTATGTCAGTCAACCTGAAGGGTTTATTGATTCTGAATTTCCAAATCACGTCTACAGGTTAAAAAAAGCTCTATACGGTCTTAAGCAAGCACCTCGTGCATGGTATGACAAACTGTCTTCTTTTCTAATTGAACACGGGTTCAATAAAGGTATAATTGACCCAACTTTGTTCACTAGACGTCACGGGGGAGACATATTACTTGTTCAAGTATATGTTGATGACATTATTTTTGGATCAACAAATCCAGATTTTTCAAAAAGATTTGCAAACTTAATGAAAAACAATTTTGAAATGTCGATGATGGGTGAACTAAAGTTCTTTCTTGGACTTCAAGTTCATCAATCTCCCCGTGGCATATTCATAAGTCAGTCACAATATGCAATAGAGTTGTTAAAGAAACATGGTCTAGATGAATGTGTCTCCATGAGCACACCTATGGCAACAGAGAGACTGGATGCTGATTTACAAGGCACTCCTACTGATCAAACGACTTATCGTCGTATGATAGGAGGGCTTATGTATCTAACAGCCAGTCGACCAGACATAGCCTTTGCTACTTTTGTATGTGCACGTTATCAAGCACGACCTACGGTCAAACACCTCAAAGAGGTCAAACGGATCTTTCGGTACCTAAGACAATCCTATAACATGGGACTATGGTATCCGAAGGATTCTGGTTTTGAACTAATTGCCTATTCAGATGCGGACCATGCAGCTCGTGAGTTGGAGTTCAAAGAAACAAGATTGTACTGCGATGTCTACTGCAGAAGCTGAATATGTTTCATTGTCTGCATGCTATGCTCAAGTGATATGGATGCGTACTCAACTGCTTGACTATGGATTTAAATACAATCAGATTCCGATGTATTGTGATTCCAAGAGTGCCATTGCTATTTCATGCAATCCAGTCCAACATTCTAAGACAAAGCACATTGACATCCGGTATCATTTTATTAAAGAACACGTTGAGAGGGGTACTGTGGAAATTTACTTTGTCGGAACAGAATACCAACTTGCGGATCTATTTACTAAGGCGCTTCCAAAAGAACGCTTTGAGTATTTAGTTCATCGAATTGGTATGAGATGTATGACTCCAACTCAGTTGGAAAGCCTGACAAAGTTATCTTCTTGAAAAGCTCATACATAAAAAACATGTAAATAATTTTTTTCAAAAACAAAAGAAAAAATTGAAAATTTTCAAAATACCAAAAAGATTTGACATATTTTTCATATTAAAAAAAACATAATTTAAAAAGATCACATGCTTAGTTTCATGATTCCAAGTTTTTATAAAAAGCTTTCAAATTGAAAATACGATATCATGATCTAACAGGGGGAGGTATATAAAAATATTTTCATTCAGATACATCTTTTTGGAAATAAAATACAAACAATGATCTCTCATAAATACTACATTTGGAAAAAGTTATAGTTTCAAGGGGGAGTTTTTATTTAAGCATCTTTATTTTCGGACTAAGTACTTTACATGATTTCATTTCAAAGGGGAGTTTTTGAAAAGATTCATTATTCAAGGGGGAGTTTGTGAAAATTCATAAACAAATTTCAAAGAAACATGGTCAGAATCAAAAAATAAAAGTATAGGGGCTAAAAGTGTCAATTTTCAAAAATATTTTCGGAGGATATAAAATGGGATGTCATTTTCGAGTTTCATTTTTTCTATTACCGAATCCATTTATCGAGTTTGAGAAGAAATTCATTCCAATCTTTTTGAGTTCATTACAATGATTTCGATTATTTTTCTTTCTCAAACGTAAGTGGATTAAGCATTATCAGATTGATAATTGATTGTTTTGCACTATCGAGTTTAAACTCCCGGTATATTGATGTTTCAGAGTTTGTGTTTTTATGTTTTCTATGAAGTGTTTGTGAATTAATATTGTAATTAGGGACGATTAATAAACCATTGGGGATGTGTATATAAGTGATAAATAGCTTAGCATTGTTATTTTGTAAAACTGATAGTGAAAATCGGAAATGTATGGTGTGTATCGTGTTTTATCGAGTTTAATTGACTTCAGGTGGTAATTCGAGAATGATAATATAACGTATTGAATTTGGATTGAGTTTGGTTTTTCATAAGTAAAAAAGAATCAATGTTTGTGAAACTCAGTAATAGTCATAATGTAAAACTCGGAAAGGTTAAAAAGTCAAACTCGGAAAGGTCAAAAAGTCAATCTCGGAAAGGTCGAAAAGTAAAAATTCAGTGAAAGTACGTTTGTGAAAACATGAAGGTGTTTTGAGAAAGAAATAATGTTGATAATTCATGATAATGTTTGAATGACTGTGGTACAAAAGGATCAGTTTCTCATGTGTGATGAAAACGTTAAATAATTTTGGCAAAGAAATCAAGTTTTTATGAATTCTAAGCTATGGGTCATATATATCTATTCGTAATTGTTTAAGTGGACTAAGTCATGTCCGGTTTAGGCCATTTTCTACAATGAACAGAATGAGGAGTGAGTGACTTAGTGTCCATTCAATTATTGAATTAGATATGTTTGTCTTCATTATTTAGGATTCATGACTTAGTGTCCATTCAATTATTGAATTAGATATGTTTTGTATATGGAATAATGTTGTTGCTTCATGATTGTAATGCTTATTGTGTGAATGTCTGTGAAAAACAAAACGATCAGTTTCTAATGTGCTAAAAATCTGACAAATAATTTTGGAAAAGAAATAAGTTTTCATGAATTCTATGCTAAGGATCATATATGTCTATTCGTAATTGTTTAAGTGAAATAAGTCATGTCCGATTTCGACCGTTTTCTGCATTGAACCGAATGAGGAGTGAGAGACTTAGTGTCCATTCAATTATTGAATTAGATGTATTTGTATTCATGGTTTAGGCTTCATAATCAAATGTGAAAGAATTAAAGTTTTTATAACTTGAGTATGTTAATTTCAAATCTCAATTGTTTAAGTGGACTAAGTTATGTTCGGCTACGGCCGTTTTCCGCAATGAACAGAATGAGGAGTGAGTGACTGTGATTACATTATTCATTATTTTCAACATCATGAAAAGTTTTGTCACATGATTTTTGAAAAAGTTCTCAAAATCTGTTATTGTGTCAAAATGATACTCTTTCTTAAAACAATTTTAAGAAGTTGAAGGATTTCTCTTGAATTTTTCATAACTGTGTCTTGATTCAAATCAAAAGAGAAATCTTCATCCTTCTTGAGAGAGTATCATGTCACAAAGAATTTCTGGTGAGGATATTCTAAAAACCGAAAGAGAGAGCTAAATCCATACGCGAAAAAGCAAAACAAACGTATGTTCGAAAAAGAAATGCCAAAACACACAAAAATGGTAAATAAAAAGAATAATTTGAATAAAGCGTATGGCATGTGCTAGAAAAAACAAGATCGAGCACATGAGAAACAGCTGGATCAAACCAGGGTAGGTCTACAAAGAAAAGGCGATCTGATTCTGCCGCTTCTGGGTCAGCTAAACCTCCTCCGAAAGATGATGACCAAAGTTCACAGAAGCCAAGGGAGTCTGATGCATCTGCGTCCAAACAACACCCATCCTTCACCTCAACTGGTGGCAGATCACTGAACACAAGAGATACTGGTGCTGTCTCTTCGATGCACAGATCGATCCCGAATCAGAAACACTCTAAACAATCTTCAAATGGACAATTCAAGCAAGATAAGGGGATGGCTCAGAACATGGAGGACATGACACGCTCACATTCCCAAGGTGTCAACCACTACGTGGTTTAAGGCCAGTTCCTGAAAGCGAAAGAAAGAACCTGCTACCACCCGACCAGAATAGACCATTCCCCCAAATGATTTCCCGGAACCAGAACATAACTGGGCAAATGCATACGCCTTCACGTTTTTTTAAAGTTCGGAGGGAAAACAAGCTTTCAAAGGAAGACATCTTATGATATTGGGTCGTTCATCAAATGGTTCTGCGAGAAACTGGAAAAGAAGAAGCTCTGCAAAGCTGATTAGAAGGTCAGCTTTCACCTTGCTAAAGCCTTTCACAAGAACAAGTGTTCTTTCTGCAATTTCTAATGGCATGAATGTCATACAGCTGTTGACAAATAAGGTTGATTGAGTAATCCTCAGGGTCATCAAATTCTGAGAAATTTATATAAGAACCTGCCCTTAGGAGGACCAAAGGTCAGGAACCATTCAACACAATTTCTTCTTCATCAAGGATCTGGATTATTCTACTGACAGGTGGACAAAGAGCGAAATTGCATTATCCATTTCTAAGCTCAAAGCGCTCTGTTACTAGATTTGGCCTTGAAGAATTGTTCCTTCGTTGTGGGTTGAGATGGTGAACGCGAATATGAATTCACAAGTGCGGTCTTTGGCATCACTTTACTAGTGGTTTAGGTGGAGAAGGAATTCTATAAGCAACAAACACAGTGTTGTTCTTGATCGTGAAGCAGTCAGATCGCTCTATGCGAATTCTCTGTATAGGTCAGTGTCATTGTGTTTGACCAAATATGGATATAATACCTCAGAGAGATCCTCTTCGCGAGCTGATTACCAAGAATAAGAGATCTCGGGTATAAAGGATTTCAAAGTCTTCATCAAACGATTGTCTTGAAAGATCTGTTCCTTTCAATATCAAGAAAAGCTCAAACATCTGCCAAGACAAACAAGACTAGTCTTCACACTTGCCGTCAACATGTGGATAAGAAACCTGAGTGATCAGGAATCGTGTGGAGACTTGCAACTCGGGATTGAAGCTATCAAACAAGGTCAACATTGAACGTCCTAATGGGTGCAGCCGTAATATTTCTTCAAAAGAAGACTATATACGATCGTCCCTAAGCAAGAGCAGTTTTCTTACAGATACAGAAATACATCCAAAGAAAGCTGATGAGCTGAATGAGCTTCACAGGTTTAGTGATGGGACGTTGACAAGGAGTACTTGAAAAGCTGCGACCAAATGGTTAAAGATCTTTCATCCTGTCTTATCGAGTATAATAAGCATGGAGACAGGAAGATGGTCAGGTGTGACAAGAGAAGAAGCAAAGACTTCATCACAAGCTATTCGAGAAAAGGACTACAGATCAGAAGAATCTATCGAAGTCTGGAATAACTCCCACCACCATTCATCCCTATCAACCAACGTTCAATACCAAAGCTTTTGTTGGAGGAAGAGTAAGAGATATGAACGTCAGGCTGATTAATAGAACATCGTGTCGGACCATCGTTGTACAATCAAAGGTCAATCAGTATTTCTTCTGTGAATAATATACCTTTGTACATAGTAGCTAGTTAATCGATTGATGGTTAGGTGTCGGAGTAATTTTATATCCCTCAACGATTAAGGGGGAGCAGTTTACGGTCTCTTACCACGACTTGCGAATTAATGGCCACACTTTTCTCCCAAATTTTATAACATATTTAAATCAATTGATATCCAAAATGTCAAAGGGTTTAAAATTTTTGATAAGGGGAGAAAATGTGATTAAAATATGTGTATAATAATAACTGTGCTTATTAGGACTCATATACTCCGCCCAAACGTGCTAAACAACTTCGAATACCGAAGCACATTTTGAGGGGGAGCGTTTCGAATATAAAAACGATTCGATGGTACTACGCTTTTGATATTTATATCATAAGTGCCTTAATTGAATTTTCAATGGTTTTTATGGAAAGGAGAACTGTACCAAAAGACCGACCATGCATTTTACTTAATTAGAGTTATAAGGTGTAAGGTGGTTTACTTTTCATGATGATTCCAGCCAAACCGGAGGGATCTCCCCACTAAAGGAAAAATCCACTAGTTAATGTAGAAGATCCTTAGGTTATGAATGCAAAAAAGGAGTAAAAGTGAGGAATAAGGGAAAAGTGCGATGAGATGGAGCTTGTACTGGATAAACCCAAACAAGGTTCTAGTTCAATGAAGTCTAAGGTAAGCAACTGAAGGGTTGAAGAATTAAAAAGAATTGTAAAGATAAAGGGTGGAAAGAAGAAGCCCGTTCTTTCACTTAGGCAGAAACGGGTCAATTCATATTGACTTGCCAGATTCACTAGATGATTGCTGACATTGATGATCGTCATATGGACCCAGGGAGTGATGGCATACTTGCACAACCTCCCCAAGCCACTCAGAATCTTCAAAAGATTTTCTGTTTCTTTCTCCGGAGATAAAAACACGTTATTATTTGACTTTCTCACTCCGAGTTAGTTGATATTGAAAAGGTGGCAGTAGCTCCAGCCTCCGATTCTTAAAACCAAAAGCACTATTGGTCTAGAGACAAGAGATCTCTGTTATCTCGTAATAGGACACATATTCCAAATTATTTGTCTTTCACACATGTGGAACACAAGTCCATCTTAAGAGTCTACGCTTATCTTTGTGATATTGCCAGAACATCCGAGTGAAAGATAGTTTTCACATATTGAAGAATTGAAATCTGCTAGAGCCCAACATCAAACAAGCTCTTGGTAGGTGACTTGTGCGATTCTACAAGAATCAATTGTGTCAACTGGAAAGAAACAATGGTGCGAATTCTGTGTGAATCAAATTGTGTTAGTATAAGAATTGACGGTTATGTTCATCATTTGATAATACAATCAAAACTTTCAAAGTGTTACAAAAGCTTTTATAAGAAAACACTTAGACTGTCTTTTCAATTCAATTTTCTCTTTATTTGCTAACTTGTTCATTACAGGATATCATAATGTTGGAGATGGAGATGGGAAATTCCAGTTCTGAGATGTCAAGTAAATAACTAATGCTCAGACATGACTACACTTTGTTATGATGTTATGAAAGACCTATAAATGGTGTCAAAGCGGGGGGGGAGTGATTCCGGCAAACTCTGTTGTCAAGTATTCATTCACAAGTGCACAAGATGGCGAACCATTTCAAGATGATGTAGATTATGTTTGGGCCAATGATCTCAAGAAAGCTCAAGATCACAGTCAAAGACATGTGTAGATAAATCAAAAGGATCTCTACACCAAAACATGGAAGATATTAAAATGTCACGAGCTAATGACTGGAATTATAATGTTTTGGCAATTTAGGGTGACCTCCCTTAGGGGGAGATTGTTAGGTATTAGAAAAAGACTCGGTCACCAGTGTATTTACATGTTTTTATATAGTCGTAGTTTAATAGTAAATAGTATGTTTTTTGGTTTTAAGTCGGAGGTTCAATACCTGGTATATTGTAAGTACTATATATAGTCTCTTCCAACATTTGGAGAGATAAGTTAGTCAAATATTCATTTGAAAAGAAACACTCTCTCTCTCTAAACTATTCTCTCTAGTGTTTCTCTCTCTAGATAGAAACTAACCAGATTCAAGAATCGACCTCGGGTTATGATATAAGTTAATACACAGAATTCCTCAAATTCAATTTCCCTTTCTTGACGATAAACCACGAGCAACCCAAACGAGCCTTGTTCTTTAGAATTCTCCTAATTATCAAGTTTTCAACCTTGTTATATCCATTTTAAAGTAATAACCATCACTTTATCTAGACAAGGAACGAGTTCCCAGACTTTAAGACGCTCAAATTTATTCAGCTCCTCTTTGCATTGCTTCAATCTCAAACATGCTTGAGTTAATAGTCCTTTATCAAGTACTTTTGATTCAACTGATGTGAGAAGAACGCATCGTAGTAACAGAATAAAGGCTTGGTACATGGAGTGGAAGTCTTGTAAGAAAAGGGGCCTTTCGATTCACCGATGATGTTGTATAAAGGATGATCCTTGGTCCATTTGTAACGTGTTCTGAGTTAGGAGCAGCAGGATTGCATGGAAGTAGGAATAACATCCAATAGAATAAGTTCTTTAGAATCATTTTTTCTATAAAATGGGAATACCAAATAAGGATAGTTATTCATGTGATGCAACTTCTAAGTTAGTCGTGATTGTCTTATTCAACATCATTAGGAATGATTAGGGGATTAAGTTTGGGTGTTGTTTGTGGAGTTATAAGGTTGATGGTGCATCTTGGTCAACTGTTGTTGAGGAAGGTGAACCGGTTGATACAGCGGGTTCTGGAGCAACTACTTCAGCAATTGGAGCAATGACTTCAGGGGCTAGGCAATCAACACTAGAGTTGTAAGAGGAGTAATCATCAAACGGCTGGTTGAAACAAAAGATCTATCAGTTCTTGAAGGTTGGTACAAATTGGTTGTTGAAGGAGTGGAGTGTTTGGCACGAGTCCTAAAACTGATTGTTACAGAGTCATTTCATGAAGTTTGGTCTTGAATCTGCGTGGATGTGTTCAGAAGCATCGTAGTCAGCTCATTCAAGTCTAATGAATTGTTTCGATAAAAGTATGGTACGTCTGGTTCTGTAAATTCAGAATGCTTTCTTTGTGGTGCATAGGCAATGAAATACCAATAAATATTTCATAAACCCGCAAAAGGGATACATGCTATAAACCATGAATGCAATTATTTCTGTATGCTATCCTGATTTATTATTGCCTAAGTAACTACTTTTTGCCTTTAAGTACCCAATATCATGAACCGTTAATTACTCTACAGAGTGAGCGTGAATGTTGTAAATAGATCTTTTTGGGTTGGACTCTCCGTTGGTATACCCAATGATATCGGTAACCAATTGCACACCATTAGAATATAACTACGGGTGTTTTGGCAAAGGCACCCGTTGGGGCTATAACGTTTGATTATTATATATCCCAAGGCTTCGGATTCATGAGCTAATGGCAATAATATTGTTTTACAAATAACGGGTGTATAACAACGTAACCCAATATCGAATTTGCATTCAAATTATTTAAATTAAACCTATGAATATCACTCAACCTTTGTGTTGACTTTTTAGCATGTTTTATCTCAGGTAACTAAGCAACCTATGGCACGGAGTGGCGAGGACTTAAAGATGGCAAAACTGTTATCATTCAAACTTTGTGTTTTAGATTTTGGGACCTTTCGTTTGTAAAAACTCTGATGAAATAATGAAT
Organism: Tanacetum coccineum; assembly: GCA_026074375.1. NCBI lineage: Eukaryota > Viridiplantae > Streptophyta > Magnoliopsida > Asterales > Asteraceae > Tanacetum > Tanacetum coccineum. Next base: position 11,516 of record BQNB010020270.1, on the reverse strand, counting down.
GATAACTAAATTTTAAAAAACGACTCTTTTTGATTCGTTTTCTATAACTATGATTGTTGTACCTTGAAGTAATACCCCAGATTAGCTTTCGCTGCTATATGTAAAAATGGGGGTGTTACACCTGTCTAGCTAAATGGTTGATTGCACCAAAGTTCAGATAAGACTTACGTCGGTGCCATAGCCAGGACTTAGTCTTTGAGGCCTTTGACAAGAGACATATAGGAGAGGATGCCATCATATCTCCAAGAGACAGAGTATACAGTTTGTTGCCTTGAGATCCAGTCAATAGATCAACACCTTCTAAATTGAAAATGAAGAGGTGTGTTGACAAAAAGCAACTTCAAGGTTCAAATCACAAAATTGCCCAACAAAGAATAAGTTGTGTCCAAGTCCTTCCACGTAGTAAACCCTTGATATCATAACATTCCCAATCTAATAATCACCATATCCTAATATGTTTGCCACGTAATCATTTTCGAATTTGACTGTACCTAAAAACTTATTGATGAAATTGGTGAGCTGAGAGCGATCTTTGGTCATATGCTTAGAGCAGCCGGAGTCTAAATACCAGAGAACAATTTGGACGACCTGCATTCATCAAGAGAGGAAGATGGAACATCGGAAACTATGGATCCCCAAGATTAACTGGGTTCCTTTTTGTTAGCAGATACAGATTTAAGAACCTTAGATTTGCTAACAAGAACATTAGTTTTAGATTTCCTAGGTTTCTGTGAGTAAACCAATGTTACGACAGGTTTAGATGTTTCATTATCTAGAGCAGTTGGTTTCCTAAGGGGCACTTCAGTAGTTGTGGTAATCCTAGTTAAAGGGCACGCATTTCCTACTATAGTGAAGGTCTGACCAGTAGGTCTCCAGATATATCCAATATTTGTAAATACCTTTCCTGTTGGTTTCCAAACTTTTCTCTTTGAATGTTTCTTAATAGATTTAGATTTAGTACGAGCATTCACATTATTGATAAAATCAAGAACACACAAATCATGATTATCAGAAAGCATGCAACCATTACACTTAACACATTTAAGTTCAGAATTCGCATTAAGCTTGGAATGTTGCACATGAGCAGTTCCTATAGGTTTAACAACACAATCTTTATTTTTCAAACTATGTTTAGCTTTCCTAGGGTGGGGTTCTACTTTATTCTTCTGAGTACTACTTGGTGTTTACTGAATCTTATCTTTCTTTGTATTGCCTGAAGGCTGTGATCCGCTAGCACTAGTAGACGGTTTTACTCTAGTAGAAGACAACATAAGTTTGTTAGAAACTAAGTTTGATGAAGAAGAGGTTTTTATGTTTGTGTTTCTTGAAGATGTGATGGGCTTAGTGAATCTAACTCTTTTGTCCTTGTTCTTTGGGGTCACAACCACTAATTTTCCATTAGCATTGTTGATACTAGGGCAGGTTTTACTGATGTTTGTAAGCAACTCCTGAATTCATTTAGCATACCTACAGGCAGATTCTAAGGATTGATCTAGTGGATATTTTGATTTAACATGTTCAACTAGATCCCTAAGAACTGTAGCTTCTTCCTGAGTGTGCTTAATATAGGCAGAGTGAGCTGTCTTTTTATTTAACAATTTAGGGGTTATTGGTTCCACATCAATCTTAAGCATTTCTGGATCACTAGGGTGTTTTGTAACATCATTATCAACTAGAGCTTTTCCTTTAAGTTTTCTTAAATCATCCTTGAGAGCTGTAATTACCAAAACTTTTTCCTGAAGACTAGCATTTAAATCAGAAATTTCCACAGACTTTAGATTGACTTGATTAATTAAATCATCACATTGTTCTTTTGATCGAATACGTGCTGGTTTAATCAAGTCATAAAGTTACTTATAGGTCTATTTCAAATGCTCATTCTCAGCAATAAGCTTTGACACCCTATGATCCAATTTAATATTTATAGTTTCAATCTCTTCTAAGTCCTTTTTAATCTTATCCTCATTCATTTTTCCACTTAGAGATTTAATTCTCTCTTTCAACTTCTTTATGACCATGTCTTTCTCTTGGGACTGAGCTTTCAATTCATTTAATTTAAACAATTGATCAAAACTTGGAGCATTTTGATTTGAAACAGAATTATCCCTTTGAAAAATTTCCTGATTAATTTGAGAATCAACTTCTAAAGAGATGCAATGTTTTTCAAGAGTGGTAAAACTTTTAAACAATTTATCGTAAATCTCTTTTTCAACGAAATCCTTTTTGTTGAGAAGCTCAGTCTCAAGTTTGAGACACTTTTCACATTCATGCATATTCACAGAAGCAATATCCATAGAAGAATTCATAATTATGTTCACAATATCTTTGTTAATGACTTGTTCCAAGAGTCGTTCATTTTCGTTCAAAACTTGATTCATTTTCACTTCAAATGTTTTAGACTCTAAACGATGTTGTTCCACAGCCTGTTCCATTTGATGGAAGACATTTTGGACTTCAAAAAGTTCATCAATCAAATATTGATCGAATGTATTAAATAAGTCCTTCAGAGCTTTTACAAATGGAATTATTTCATCCCTAAAACAAGCTTTTGTATGTTCGAACCCCCACGAGCCCTTAGTGATAGTTGTGGGTGTGGTTCTTTCTTTGACAACCACGTCAAAACCAGCAAGATGGTATTTAAGTTTCTTCAAACTCGTATTAACCATGCTGACTTTAGGAAGTTCTTTTGGAACCTCAACTTTGGTGGGTCTACTAGAAAGAGTGGGTTCTAGAGAATTCATAGAATTCTGAGACCAAAAGGCTTGTTCAGCAGATAATTCAGTTTGTGGAACAAATCATTTTTCAAAATCTTGAGAAAGTTGATTAAGGACCAGCATAAATTGACTGGTGTAGTATTAACTTTCTTTTCTAACATCATAGGATCTTTTTGTTTTAAAAGCATTTTTGAACGACTCTCTTCAGCAAGCATTAGGGTCTCTTCGGAGTCAGGAATCACAATTGCACTCGTATTCTTGATTACATTACCATCATAAAGCTTTGGTTCCAACTGCTGAGCTTTCTTCAGATAGAAAGGATTTTGAAAACCTAGAGCTTGTTTGGTGGTATGATCATAGAAAAACTGAGGTTTCGTCAACATGTGAACAGTTTGTGCAGATTGATCTCTTTTAAAAACAATATTATCTAACTGTTTGATTCTCTTTTCTAAGGCAATCTCTCTATCTATGTTCCTAGATTCTTCTTTCTTAAAATCATTTTTGAGAAGAATAACTGTTTGCATTAAAGATTCCTTTTCTTTTAAATGTTCAAAAAGAGTTTGTTTAAGACGATCAATCTCTACAGACTGTGCACATGAATCTAAAACGTTATTATTACTCCTTAAATCAATATTTTGTCCTTCTTTCAAAACTTTAACTTGTTCCTTATATCTTTCAAGCTCAGCAGTTAAAGTATCATTGATACTTTTATCGTCTAGATTTATCTTAGTACAATTAACTACTTGGGTTTTTAGTTGTTCAATCACAGATAATATCAGTGCATCTTGTTGTGTAGAAGAGTTAGAATTCTGAATAGCTGCATGTTGTGATTCAATCACATACTGAGAATAAGAATTAATATTGTTATTACTGGTTATTTTAGTCTCTGAATAGTTCACAACATTCGACTGTTCAGAAAACTGCATCGCCTGCACAGCTTGATTAATCATATTGTTATTCACATTATTATGACTATGTACCTCAGCGAGAGCATCTGAACCATAATAAGATAAATTCGCCATGAGAGCAACTCTGGCAGTGTTGAGTTCATCACAATCAGAGTCATATGCATCCAAATCATCAGCTTGATAAGCAACATTGTGAGTAATGACAATCTGTTTGGCTTGACCTTCAGGAATATCTTGATCTGCCAAAAATGCTAGTTCCTCCTCATTTAGAATTTGACCATGTGCTTGAGCTTGTACCAGCAACACTTTCTCCTTAAACCACGAATCACCCTGTTTCCTCTTAGGTTTAGTGCACTGTTTAGACATGCGTCCTTCCCATTTGTAGTTGTAACAAATAACAGTCCTTTGTTTCCTCGAATTTCTTCCACTTGCTCCTGGAGTGTAGGTCCTTGTGGTACCCACAGCAAAAGAGGGTTGTCTCCCCTGAATTGGTTGTAAGGTCACCCTTCCATCATTAATGGTATCTTGTTGCCTAGGGTTTGATGAATTCCTCAGTTGTTTATTGGTAGTAGGATAGTGAGAAGTGACAACAGCAGTCAAGAATGACATCACGTGATTGATAGCATTAATGGGATCATCACCTCTCTGGAACACTAGAACAATTAGTCCCGAGTCTGGTTGGGAAAATTCAGGTTGTTGGTTAACTAGGGGAGCATATTCCAATTGAGGGATGGATGATGATGAAGAATAATCGTTGTGGTGAACAGATGATTGATAATTGTTAGAAGGATAAGTTATTCAAAGTGGTGTTGATGATTGATTGACAAAGTGTTGTTGAGATTCAAGAGGTGCTCCATACTGTGAAGATTGATATGGTGAAACTTGTTGTTGATGTTGAGAATTCTTGTAAGAGTGCTGATGAGATTGATAAGGAAACTGTGTCATTTGGTGAGATGCAACTAAAGCTAGAGGATCAGAGTTGCGTTCATGCATCAGACGAACTTCATTTGCATGTCGTTCATGTTGTTCCAAGTGAGCATGAATCTGATCAACATTGGTAGTATGCAAGTCTTTGACCAATTTAACATCAATAATGAATTTGCTCCATTTAGCAGGAAGAGTATTCAGAAACTTGGTATTGACTTGAAATTGCTCTAGTGGCATCTTGTAAATGTTCATATCATTGAGTAGCAGAGTGAATTTCAAGTAGTACTTATGTAACGACTCTCATGTCTTGTATGTAAACTTATCAAATTCATCATACAGCTTATACTCTCGTTCTTGCTTTGTTAACGGCGTTCCTTGCATGAGCAGTTGGACTTTCTCCTAAATATCCTTGGCTACACGATGTTGACTGACAAGAGCATAAATTTCAGGTGGAATACCTTGGAGAATGATGTTTATTGCTTTGATGTCACAATCAGCTTGAATGGTTTCTACTGCAGTTAATTCAGTATATTCCTTTGGTCTGGTTGCACCATCCAATATAATTGTTGGCCAAACAAGTGGACCTTTTTCAACAGAAGCAAGAATCATTCGATCATGAGGCCTATTTATCATATACAGTTCCATTATGCTTTTCCAGGAATCATACAAATATTTTTCAAGCATCGATGGTTTAATGTCACCACCCGAGAGAAGTGACTTATCAGCAAGAGTCGTCATTGATAACTTTTGATGTTAAAAGATTACTTTTTGATCGAACGGTGGTAGAAAGAAATTGTGTTTGGTTAAGTTTCCTTTTAAGTGTTTTAATTCTTGAAACTACACAGGATTTTATAATTCTTGACAAAATCGGGAAAAACAAGTTAATGTTTCATGGGATTTTATAGGTCAAAGAAATAAACCGTATAATTTTGAAAATTGAGTTGTTCGGTTTCAACTAGGAAGAGTTGTTCGGTATCAACTAGGAAGAGTTGTTCGGTTTCAACTAGGAATAGTTGTTCGGTACTAACTAAAACCCAGTTGTTCGGTACTATCTAGAATTCCATTTGTTCGGTACTAACTAAACCCTAGTTGTTCGGTACTAACTAAAACCTAGTTGTTCGGTACCAACTAGAATTCCAGTTCTTTGGTACTAACTAGAATTCCAGTTGTTCGGTACTAACTAAACCCTGGTTGTTTGGTACTAACTAAAACCCAGTTGTTCGGTACTAACTAGAATTCCAGTTGTTCGGTACAATTGTTCGATACGAGTTGTTCGATACAGGTTGTACGGTTCCAACAAGCACGAAACTCAAAATTTTTAAAACATAAAAAGACACTTTTTTGATGGTTGTTTTGCAAAAATTCTTATACAACTAGTGTTACTAAGCCTATAGGAACAAGAAAAATGAAAACTTTAAGGTTTTTAAGCCAAAAAATTTAAAATCAAGATTTTGTTCTTTGTAAAGGTTTTGAACACAAAAGATGACCAAAAATGAGATTTTTCTTGATTAAAAGCTTGTACACCTATATCGTAAAGATACTAGATCAAATTTACCAAGGTAAATGATCTTTTAGTGTACACAAGAGCTTCAAAAGAAAAAATAAAGAGATGGGACGATCTTTGCAAAAAACACACGAACAAAAAAATAAACACAAAAACTAAACACACCACTCCATGGCTCTTGATACCAATTATAGAATATGAGTAATCTTTGAAATAAGCAATAACTAGAGAGAGAAAGTAGGAAGGAAGGAAGTATTTCTAGTGAGAGAAAGTAAGAGAAGAGAAGTACATTATCTATCTGAAAATTACAACCAACCAACCACCTCTCCAAGGCATGGGTTTATCCATGGGCCTTAGCTAACTAACTATGTAACTTCCTAAAAATTACTTAACGAGCTAACGACTATTATCTATGGAAGTGACCGACACTTTTGTATTCCTAACATTCCCAATGTTCCCAAAACTTTACATACTCTACAAGGCAAGTGGCGATATCTTCCACTTTGTATAATACTCTACATCATTGATTTTTTTAAACGTATCAACGAATAATCGATCCTTCGTGTAATTCCTTCGGTAGTTGCGAAATGATTATCTTTAAATTTCTTTCTCTTTTCTTTTTTTTTTCATTTTTTTGATTTTTTAAACAAATACCTCAAATCTCGGTGTAGTTTCACCATCTTCACGATCATAATAGTTCCCGGATAATTCCTTCGATAATTCTTCGTTCTTCGGATTCACCAATAATTGTGACGATAGTAAAATCACATGAGTTTTGACTACTAATATACATTCCCATTTGTAATGTGTAAATTTCCAACCGCACCAAAGATAGAAAATGACATAAGACTCAGAAAATACAAACTTTACACTTTAAGAAACTAGCAACTGTAAATTAAACTTAATCTAACAGGGTAAGTTAAGGTGTAAGGGTGTAACAAAACAAATAGTTGGTGTAAATTCCTAAAGGATTGGCTCTACGGGTTGTTCTAGTGGATCATCACTTTAAAGGTGAGAGTGGAAAAGGGTTTAAACGGGAGGTTAACTAACCAGTGTAGTTAGTTAATAAGCAACATGTAAAGGCGATTTAGGTGTAATCCTAAATTTACCAATTTAAACAAGTTACTCCATCTAAATCCATAGTACTCATCACTGCGGTCTCGAGTGATATACCAAGTCAAGTTCTAAAGTCTACAACATCACCGGCACACACATATTTTGTGGAATTTGGGTAAACATTTGGAAACGGAAAGACTAAATCCTCACAATATCTAACAAGGGTTATTGTGTGCGGGTTATGTAACATGTAATTTCACAAAAGTATGCTTAAAAAAAATTAAATTTGAGCATAATTTAAGCATTTTAATTATTTTAATGTGAAAAATAGGACAAGTAAACATTCTAATTCCATCCCCCACTTGAATTATACAATGTCCTCGTTATATATATAAAACATTAAATATGGGAACATTAAATACGGGAATTTAAAAAGAATTAGAATGAGAAACTCCCCTGATATTTGCTCGTTAGATTCTCCAAGTTGCGTTTATGAGCAAGATTGTGTTGAACAGCCACCTTAAACTTTCAAGACTCTAACACTTCAAGATTTCTAGAAATTTAAATTCTCCACCAATATTCGTTGATATTTCTTTCAGTAAGGTCCTGTGCAGTAATTCTTCGTTCTTCAGATTCACTAATAATTCTGACAGTAGTAAAATCACATGAGATTTGACTACTAATATACCATTCCCTTTGCAATGTGGCAAATTTCCAACCGCATCCAAAATAGAAAATGACACAGAACTCGGAAAATTCTCGAAGTCTTGTAGAAAATATAGGAAGAACATGTGTATTCCTATCTTGGTACCTATGGTTAATTTAAACTAAACTAAACAAAATAAATACGGGTCAGTCTGGTGGATACGACGTATCAGGTTAGTGAATACGCCTTATTTAAAATCTGACAATAATGTTTTTAAAGTGCAATAAAAATAAATACTGATAACATCCAGACGATCAATACGCCGTATGGTATGGAGCGGATACGCCGTATTGATGTCTAGGAAGACAGACTCGATTACAAAATTAAATAACAATCCGGGTTGTCTCCCGGGAAGCACTTTTGTTTACAGCGAAGTCTTTAAGTTAGACTTTTCTTTAGCTTCTCTTTTCATTCCATCTCATGCATGCTAATGAGCCTGCATGTGAGCCATTCTTCCATCTTCGTATCTCGAATGTAATCGGGTCCTAGATTCAAAACTCCTTTGTAGAACCCCTTAAGCTTTTGTTATGCATGCGAGATTCCATTATTCTCATCTTTCTCACTTACCTTAAATAATGGTGGGATCTTGTTGCATTGCTCATTAGTGTAGTTTTCAAACCTCGAATGTGATCACACCATTTGATAAGTTACTTCATCATCACCATTGTAAAGGGTAATTATCCCTTAGAACCATTTTGCTTTAATTCCAACTTCTCTTAAGAACTGTTCGCCAAAAATAACATCGTCCATTCCTTCATCACGATAAGCTTCCATATTTTCCAAAATTACAAAATCAGTCACAACGGAAAAGGTTCCAACGAAAATATGCACATTCATTACGGCTCCTGCAACATTATTCCCTTTGTACATCATCTTATCTTTCATTATAGAGTTATGAAACTTTTTGGATATTACATTGACATACAATAATGGGAAAAAGTTAGCGTGAGTGAATTCAAATCCTATCATGCAAGAAAACCTTCAGTTGTGAGCACAATCTATATGGATCTTCTTATCATTATCACAAAAACTAGGGTAATTATCAATTCCAGTATCAAGATCCTCATCCCTAGTTCTAAATTCCTTAATTACCTCACCTTCCTTAATGGTAGGCATCAAATCATCTTCTTGATTTCTCCTAAACTCAAACGGTTCATTTAGGTCATTTAATTCAATGTAATCTTCCAAGAAAGGGTCTAATGATCTATTTAACACCAAAGTCTCTCCCATAAGCCTAGCTTCTAAATCAAGTTCCATTCTTTCTCTCAAACCTAACATGTAGACCCTCCTAATTAAACTACTAGCAGGTTTAACACTTTTGAAAATAATATTTTCTTCCCCTACTCTTAAAGTAATCTTTCTTTTGTAAACATCAATCTTAGACCGGGCGGTAGACAAAAATGGTCTTCCGAGGATCAAAGGCACTTTGATATCCTCAGGCATATCAAGAATTATAAAGTCTACAAGGAAGGTAAATTTACCAATTCCTACTAGTACGTTTTCAGCTATTCCTTTTGGATATTTCACAGTCCTATCTGCCAATTCAACTGTCAACCTAGTGTGAGCTAATTCGCCTAATCCTAAGTTAAGGTAGGTCAAGAGAGGTATTACACTAACACTAGCTCCTAGGTCAACAAGGGCATTGTCAAAGCAAACATTATTAATAAAGCAAGGTAAAGTGAAACTTCCTGGGTCTTTTTCCTTTTGGGGTATGGTGTGATTGATATGTGAAGCTCCATAAGCCTTCGTGAATTTTGTTCCATAGATCCCCTCTTCTTCTTCTTATTTATAGTAATGATTATCTAAATGACTTGGAAAAGGAACCTTTGTTTGTCTTGACTTGTACACTAGCTTACTGTTCTGTCCATCGGATACGGCGTATTGAGGTGATCCAATACGGCGTATCGTGTATGAATCAGCTTCAACAGTGGTAGAAATCGACTTGACTTGATCTTTTGGGTTTTGCTCAGTTGAGCTTGGTAGGCTTCCAAATCCTCTTTCCTATAGTACCTTGCTCATTTGCCCGATTTGTATCTCTAATGTTTTAATCGACGCTCCTTGGTTTCTTATGGCATCATCTGTCGTAGCTCGGATTTATTTGATCAAATTTGAATTTTCTTCGTGTCTCTTTGCTAATTTACTCATGAATTTGCTCAGGGTATCTTCCATAGATTGCCTTCATTTTTGGTACAAAGGATTTGCGTTGTTCCTTTGATAGTACCCCGGAGCTGTTGCTCTATATCCCCCTCCTGAAAAGGTCCACCAAATTGCGTATAGTAAGCTTCTTCTAGGGTTTTCCCTTCTTCTTTTAGTGGGTAATATTTGGTGTAATGGGGTCCTTTGCATTGTTCACATCCTACTTGAGCAGCATAAACTTTCTCATTCACCTTCTTGATCTCTCTTCCTAGATTGTTCAGTTGTGCTTGTATAGCAGCCAGTCCGTCTGAAGTCTTAGTACTTCTTACTCTTGATGTTCCATTATGCCATTTTTGAGAGTATTCTGCCATTTCTTAGATGGCTATTTTGGCATTGGCAGCAATCATGGTTGGAATGGCTCCTCTTGAGTCATGAATCTGTCATGTTGGAATATCCAACCCATTGTAGAACAAAATTACCTCCTACATCTCAGTCAAATAGTGTTGAGGACACTTCATCAAGAGTTCTTTAAAGAGCTCCTATGCTTTATAAAGGGTTTCATCTGGATCTTGCTAAAAGTTGTTGATTTCCTCCATTTTCTTCGCAGTTCGACCAGGTGGGCAATATTTATTCAAAAACTTAGTTTTAAGATCTTCCCAAGTTTTGATTGAACCAGTTGGTTCATTTCTTAGCCAACGACTTGCGGCTCCAGTTAAGGATATAGGGAAGACTCGGAGCATTAGTTGATCGACGCTGATGTTAGGAACATGGAATAAGTCAACTATTTCAAGAACTTTCTCAATGTGTTCATTCGCATCTTTATTATCCGAACCGCTAAATGTGTGTTCTCGAAGCTCCTTAAGAAATTGGCCTTTCAGTTCAAAACTATCTTTTTCCTCAATCTTAGGCCTAGCAACTCCTGATCCATAGTCAGTTCGGTTCTTGCTCATGTATTGCTCCATTGTTTCCGCCATTGCTTCTGCTTCTTCTTCCTCCGAGTATTCTTAGTCAGAAAGTAGATTGAAATCAGGCGATCTCAATTCGTGAAGACTTAGAGTCTTGAAGTGTCTCCTTGATGATCGAAATTCTCGTTCAGGTTCTGTGTAAGGTGTAAATAGTTCGTTCGTAGAACTCTTTGTCATGCACCACCTGAAACAAGGGATAAACAATCAGTAGGATTTGTTCTGAAGGAAGGTAGAAATTTTTTTTGCACGAAAATCAATTATTTTAGTTTCTGTTCTAGACGATCGATACGCCGTATCCAATGGAAGTGGATATGCCGTATTAATGCTGGGATGAATACGCTGTATTGGACAGAGAACTGGATACGCCGTATCCGATGGAATTAGATACGTCGTATTCAACTATCGACCAGAACAGTGTATTAAGAAAAACAATTAAATACGCAAACAATTAAACATACAAATATACAAGCAAAAAATTAAATACAAATGTACAAAATTTATAGATTATACAGGATTAATCTAAATTACACTAATCCTAAGGGTTAGATCTAATCTAATGTTGAAAACCAAAATATCAAATAAAAATCAAGATTAATTTTC
>BQNB010020269.1:17970-65710 GCA_026074375.1 Tanacetum coccineum | reverse complement strand
ACACTCTTCATCCAAGCTCTATGGTGTGTGATAACAGGTTTGGCTTTCTTCTTAAGCTTCTTGATCTGTGCCTTCAAGTGTTTTATTTCCTTGGATTGATCCGTAACCTGTGTACACAAGGAGATACAAAGATCATAAACACTTTGGAGTGTCATGTCACCCTCATTCACTGAAAGAGATTTATCACTGGATGAATGACCTCCATTATTCCCACTAGAACTCTTTAGAATGGAATCAGGAATATGAGTAGTAGGGGAAGGTCTAGGGGATTGGTCAGACTGAGGCTCAACATTGGCTTCACTTGGGTGAGGATGAGAGGGTATAGGTTATGGTTCAGATGGTCTTTCTGAAGTGGCACCCTCATCCTCAGTTGGTTGTACCAACATAGAATCAAATAAAGGTGTAACTTTCCCTGAAAAATGTTTACCCTTTTTAACCATAAAGGAGAAAACTTTACTTGTCAAAGCATTTACAGGCTAATGGTCTAAAGGAACTGGCACATTCATTAGCTGTTTATTCAAAAAGATTGAAATAAAACGTGGATACATTACAAACTTCTTCTTTGCATCTAAATATCTAAGCATACCATCAAAAATCAATTTAGAAAAATTATATTTCTGATTAGATGTTAAACAAATTACAGCAGTGGCAATGTTAGTGGGAATTTGATCCCAAGAGGTGCTTTTTGAACTAATACAATGATTCATTGTATGAAAAAGAAATCTCCATTGGGGTGAAAACAAAGCTTTGTTAAATGTTAGAATAGTTAAATCCCCCCCATAACCCATGAGTTGTATATCATCAAATATAGCCTGATTTGATAGAGAATCTATCCCATCGGCATCATCAAAAAGAAGATCACTTCTTATTGATGCTTCAGAGATAGAGACATGCTTGCCAGCTACTTTGGCAGTAATATACCTAACATTGTTGATTATTTTGGATTTAGCAGACATCCAAAACTGTTCAACAAATGTAGTAGAGACTACTGGACTTACAGTGAGAGCATTGTGAATGGAGCTTCGTGCAAGAAAGTCAATAACCTCATGAAACTCTACATTCCCAGCAATCTTTTCCAAATATGTGACCATGTTGTGTTTAGGGCACGATTCAAGAACAACCATGATTGGAGATCGTCGGTGAGTGAGAGATTAGGGCTTAAAATGGAAAGAAAAGTATTTTAAAGAGATTACGTGAGTGAACTGTGCAATTGAGATGGGTTTATATAGGGTTGGCAAACCTAAAATCAAAGAAACCGTTTCAATTTACACTTTATACCCTTGGTGGTATTTTCTTCAACGTCTCTATACGGTACTATCTTTGTACCCCAAAAAACCGGTTTAACAAATTTGCACTGTCGGTACTAACTTTTGCCAACTAAAGAATGAACAATTTTGGCAACAGCAGTGCTTCAGTACCATCTAAAGCTCTTCCCAATGACTCTTTAAAACCCAATTAACTTCTTGAAATTCGTCACTTATGGTTAAAATACATCTGCACACTGAACACTTCATATAAACTATACAATACATCATATTGCCTCCCCTTAACTAATGCAGCTTATGGATTGATCATCCCAATTGTAACAACCAAGAACTGAAACATGCTAACATCAAATGCCTTGGTTAAAGATCCAACTACATATTCATCAGTGTGTATTTAAGCACATGAATATAGTCTTTTTTCTCAGCATAACATCCCTTAAGAAAGTGGTGCCTAATGGAAATATGCTTTGTTTTGGAGTGATAATAATTAGAATTCTTTTACATGCATATTGTACTTTCATTATCAAGTAGATCTTGTGTTCATGAAATGAACCCATAGTCTAACATTTGATTTTGAATACCATAGAACTTGGCCCCACAGCAATTTGTAGTCAATGCAGACATATTCTGCCCATCTGTAGTAAGAAGTAGCCGACAATTGTCCTGCTTTTTGCATTGCCCAGAAACAAGTCTCCTGCCAAGAAATTGACAACCTCCTGTTGTGGATTTCCTGTCAAGATTTGCTCCAGCATAGTCACTATCTGAGTAGGCTTCCAAGTCAAATAAGGACACTCTAGGATACCAAATAGAGGGGATGATTGGGAATGTTAAGGCTACAAAGAATAAATTTTTAATGTACCCAAGGTTTTTACAAATGATTGTGGCCATAGAGACTGCTGACCGAACCCCTAGACCAACATTTGGCTTTACTAGGAAACTGTTTGCTAATATGAAATTTAAATGGGAGGGTCAGCCAATACCTTTGACACCCCCCATGCTTGCCATTGCTGCTGCTGGCGATGATGCTGCTGATGAGGAAAATGCTGCTGCCCATGAAGCTGCTGGTAGTACAGCTGAGGCACACCCTGAACCTCACTCTCCTCCGGTTTCCCCTGTTAGGGAACCAACACCGGAGAGGCAGCCTGAGACAGAATGGGTAGTCCCTAACCCTGTCTCACCTGTTACTGACTGGAGACCATGGCCTTCTGTTCCTGCACATTCTCCCATTAGGGATCCTACTCCTGAGCCTGCGTCTCCACCTTCCCCGCCCGCTCAGACCTTTATGTTTGAGGAGCCATTAGTATTTGGCCCTGCACCTAGACCAGCTGGGGATGTGGACCCTGATGTCATTGAATCAATTATTTTTGGTCCACAGCCCAGACCCCATGGTTATGTTGACCCTGACTTTGTGGAACCCATTATCTTTGGTCCCCAACCTAGGCCTGACAACTATCTTGAGCCTGAGGACCTTGATAATCTCCTTTCCATGGAAGATGACACCACTCATGGTGGATTCCATGTGGAGTCACCTGTTCGGCCCGATGATGCTTCTACACCAACAGCCGATGCTGCTGGTAGGGCAGAGGACCCTGTTCTACTAACTAGTTTATCTGCAAAGCTTGACAGGTGTATGGGACGTATTGACTCCTTGGAAACTGAGCTGGGAACGACAAAGAAAATTATGGGGGGTGCTATTTTGACACTAGTTTCTAGAGTCAAGAAGCTAGAGAAAACGGTTAAGCAGTTGCGGACGACACGGTTGGTGGGTGATGTCCCTGCAGCGGAAGGGGATGTGGACATTCAGGATGATGTTGACCTTGATGGATTATCACGTATGGCATCTGCAGCTCTAGGTCAACCTGCTGTTCCTTCTGAGGATGTGGAGGAACGAGAAGAGGAGGAGGTTCCTCTACGGCGTAAGCGGTCTGCTTTTCGTCGTGCCAGGACAACAGTCGCTGAACCTGCTGGTCCTTCTGTTGCTGCTGATAAGGGAAAAGCTCCTATGCATGATTTGGATATACCTACTGAGTTTCTTGCAGAGGATGCACAAGCCCGGAAACGCCTCGAAGAAGAACAGGCTAGTGAGCGTTTGGTTCAACAGTTGCGGGCTGAGGATTTGGCTCAGGAATACATGCCAAATGTTTCTGAAGAACGCGCAAAGGAATTAGATGAACTCATGATGCGTATGACAGAAACAGACTGGTTGAATTTGATGATGCAAATTGGTTCAAATCCTGCATTGGCACGCGAGTTGTTGGGAGCTGATGTAACCGAGGAAAACTTTATTGAGCGTATGACTGCTATTAAGGAAAAGAAGAAACGAGCCTTGGCAGATTTACGTTATAGGGCACTCAAGGGTAAGCCGATGAAGCAATCTGAGGTCACACAGATGATGCGCAACTTAGTTAAAAATCAATGGTGTGCAGCTCATAATGGTACCATCACAATGACCGCTGTCAAGGCTATGCCTAAACAACAGTTGATTGAAGAGTACGAGTATATGAGTATGAGTATATCTGTCACCGACTAGAAAAGGAATCTCGCTTGATTGGTTGCACGATTACATAACCTTTTATGCCCAAAGTCGGCCCTGATACTTGAGCCTCCTTCGTAAGGTGCTACAGATGGGATCGAAACATATCGTCTTTCACCGACAGTTTTTGTTCCTGCTGTTACAACTCATACTGGCTGAAGATCCTCGATTCTTCTGTGCGTTGGTGGTTTCTAATCTATGCTGGTAGTGCCTTAGGTACTCCCCAGTTACTGACTCCTAGCAGTCCCCACTCCAGCAGCCATGATTCTTCTGGTTTCATACCATGAGATTGGAATTCACCATTTGCAGATTCTGCCCAGATAGTTCTTCCTCGTTCAATGTCACTAACTGATAACTACCCATTTATGGTGTTTATTTGAATCCTACAACAAAGGTATTAATACTTTTTTTCCTGGATATGTGATTAGGACGCACAGAATGGATGTTTCTCTGAGTTGCCTCAGCTGCAACCCAGACAAGTCTGATGACGAAGGTCTTGCCGAATTCTCTTTCGGGGTAATTATATTTATGGTGCTGGAGTTGGTGGATGGGACAAACTCGCTTTGCAAGATGAGAGATTGATTATCCACGAGTTAAGGATGAAACGGTTTCTGATTATGCTCTTCTCTCCTCGGTCTCATGTCGTAAACATCGTGGGGTGAGAAGTGAATGACATTCTTTCTATGGGATAAACCATTTGAAGATTTTTTTTTTCAGTTATGAGATTGAGGGTGAGATGATATGTAGCATTACATTCCCCCCTCTCTTCCATATGAGTGAAATACAAGCATTGGGAGATGTGAGATGCCCTCCTTGGTAACATTTATATCATGTTTATTATCAGCTAGAACAGAACGGCTACAGTACTTTACTACCAGAAACAGTGTGCTACTCATGTTTATGCGTGAGATATTCTTGTCGTGTTGCGAGACTGATGAATAGGAACTTTTCGGATAAAACCCAGATGTAAACATTGGTTTAGACCTTTGGAGGGATGTGAGAACATGTTGTGTCAGTCACTTCTATACTGATGACGTGAAGAATTTTGCGTAACACTAGGATGAATGGATTGTAGTAGCTGGCATTGTAACCTAAAGAGTTCGTTCATGTCTGGATTAGAACGAATGGGAAGACTGTGTATATGTTTCGTAGACAAGGGCTAATCCTATCCGGGCTACTCTCTTGAACGTATGTTACGCCACAGGCTCACAGTTCCACCCTCTAATAGTCGTGATGTAGTATGTTGTTGGTCATTATAATATCGGACGGTCCAGGGATGGTTGAATGCAAGCATATGAGTGTCTTGCCTCTTGCCCCTATGAATTTGTTTTCTTCTAATGTTTGTGTTTGAAGTAATTTCAATAGTTAGTTTGCATTGGTTTAAGAAAAAAAAAAAAAAACACACACAATATAGTACACCATAGTTTATCGTGATTGTATACCTTTGGTGTTAGTTGCTTGCACTGCACGACAAATGTGTAAACACCCCAAATTGGGTTCGTAGCGGAATATGGGTCCGGGGCTGTGTTACTTCCATGAATCAGAGCAACACAATAGATATATAGAACGACCAAAAAAGTCGTATTGAAAATCGATACATTGGATATAACAAATCATTGTTACAAAATCCCCGTAGCTTAACTTTTTCACTTAATCAAATACAAAGATTTTCAGCCCATAACAGATGACAAAATGAAAATGCGGAACATAATCTTTAATGCAAGACATCCAAATCAGGAAAATGGCCCTGGGGGGGGGGGGGGGGTCCACCATATGTATCCATCGCACCTTGTGCTTATTGAACCCTGAAAAACATTACTTAAAACGTCACATATTGTTGGTGAATTCATTAGGTTTGATAAATCATGATATGTAGAACCACAAGAATTCCCCAAGTGTATGAAAAATGCAACAGATTGCAGAAACATATAATAGTGAATTACGTTTGCTCAAAGCGACATACACGATGCTTGACAATTGTATGGATGCCAAATTAATGCCGTTTGCCCCGTGGTGATGTTCTAACCCCAACATCCTATGTTCTGACATTGATACGGTTCGTTTGTCAGCTGCGTGATAGCTAATCACCCGAACGGGGTTTGTCAAACACAACAGACTCTATTAAAAACATTACGCGCTCACATTAACAGTTCATGATAATGGGCCTCAGGATATGGGTTATCGCTACTTAGGCAACACTAATTCATAACATGAAACTTAACCACTTAGTGTCCAATTGTAAAGCATTTGCAATGGTTTTTTATCCACCCCAAAAACTTTGTAAAACAAAAGTCATGTTAAAAATGTGGGGCTATGAAACACACCTGAGTGAGTAATGGCCAAGTGTATAACAATAAACTCGCCACGTGCTAAATTGAACAAATTGCAACCAAATTAAATAAAGGTCGTGATAATACCAGGAGTACTTTAATCAAACAATATTGAATATAAACCTAAAGTTTGTTACAGTCTTAACTATCGTTTCGTGCTATCAAAATTAAAGAGTCATGACATACGTTCGTGGAGTTAGGACACTTTAAAAATGCAAAATCAACAACACTGTCGAAACCATCAGAAGGAGGCCTCAATAATGAAACACCCTAGTAAAAATAAGTACTTTAGATAACCACGATAAAAAACTATAAAATCTCACTACCCACTATTTTTTTTGAAAAATAAGATAAAAAAGAATAGAAACGTTTAAAATTACCGGTTAAGAAAACAAAGCATAACTTCTGCTATTTAAAGCCCCGTATTCTCGCGTATCTTAATGTCCATATTATCGTATTAAGACTGTTTAAACGATAATTGATATTTTATATAAAATTTAAAACCCCTTGAACAAAACATTTACTGTTCGTGACAGACATGAGTTTTCGTATAATTCGTAAATGTCGTCGTAAAACCTGTAAATGTTCCGTATTTTATACGTTATAGCTCCATTTTTAATGATTCTTTCGAGACGTTCTCGTAATTTGAAAGTTCTATATTTTTTATGAGGTTTACAAAAATATAACTTTCTTACATGAATAAGTAACATTTATAAAAATATTATATAAAAGTAATAATTGTCGTAAACATGCGCAATTCATAACATCTGGCACGAATCGATAATTAATTGAAAAATAACGATTTCTTATCATTTGGAATCCTAAAAAATTTATTATTTGTTAAAAATACTTAACCCCTTGCTGTTTTTAAATTTTATAAAAAATATTATTAAAACAATTAACTTACTTACGATACATCGTTTAATAACGTATAACTCGTTTTAACGTAACTTTTTTCGATTATTAATCTGCCGTATTAACAAGTTTCTTACTTTTTCGGAATTGTCGTGAAATGGTATTATCTTATAAAAATATAAAATTAAAGTAAGTAAAAATTCGAATTTGGACATAATGTTTATGCTTGTTTGATAAGATCCATTCTATGAATCTTTTCTTACTTTAATTACTTTTGTATTTTACCACAAGTCTCATATATCATATACTTTATAAATCATACATATATGATGTGTCCTTTGTCCATAATAGTCCTTATGTGTCCAAGTTACCAAGGTTAACTAATTCATGATAATATTAATATCATAACAATTACCTTAAGAAATCTCAAATTTACTAGTTTATGTAATTAATCATATTTTTACACATAACCAAATGTATACAAGTGGTATTTCTTATCCATATGAACTTATTTTAGTGTTCTATAACATATTAAAAGTCCTTAACAATATGAACCATGTCCTTATGTATTTCATTATTTAAAAGTTTTTGAAACGTATATGAAGTTATGAAAACCCTAATTAATCCATAATCATGTTTACACCAAAACAATATGATACAACATTTTCTCATCCTTTTTAACATAATGTAAGTATTAACACAACATATGTATAAGTAATCCATGTTGCATTTCAAGTATATACTTCCATTTTTCATGAATTAAAACCAAAATGGTGATATAAGCTAAATAGAAATATCATATGCATAATAATGAAAGTTATAGCAACATAAAGAGTTTAAATGGACCTTAAGAAGAATGATGATGATGATGTACAAGTACTAAACCCTTGTTTAGCCACAAAAACCAAACTTGCACTTAATAAACCCTTAGCTTCCTTAACTAAACCCATCTTCCTTTTCATGATAATAACTTGGAAATTGGTTAACCAATGCATGCAAATGCTTAGTAGCAACAATATGATATGTGTATATAGAAGTGGTAAGGGTTGTAGAAAATTTTAATGGAATTGGTTGGGAGGTGTTTTGTGGCGTGGCCAAGGATGGAGCTAAAGAGAGGTCTTTTGGTTGATTTTTTCTAAGATTTGGTGATGTATGTGTTTCCTTATGCAATGTATAAGTAATAAACTAGTTAGACTAGTCAAGGAGACATAAGGGGTGTCCTAGGGATGGCCTTAGTCTTAGTCATGGGTCAAGGGATGGTAGGGATGGGGTATGTCCTCAAA
Organism: Tanacetum coccineum; assembly: GCA_026074375.1. Lineage (NCBI taxonomy): Eukaryota > Viridiplantae > Streptophyta > Magnoliopsida > Asterales > Asteraceae > Tanacetum > Tanacetum coccineum. The sequence goes on along the minus strand of BQNB010020269.1, from coordinate 57,444 downwards.
TAGTTGAGAACATCCCATGAAAACATGGAAATGTGTTCTCAACTTGTATCTTCTTGTTCTTTTCTCTATGAATCCGGTTTTAAAATGTTAAGTATGATAATATTGAGTAATAATTTATGGTATCTGTGGTAAAAACGTGGGTAAATTTGAGAAGCGTAGAAAAGTTTTTCGGTGTTTCCTGGAGTGGCCTAAACGCAATTTATCGCGAAACGTATACACTTAACGTATCCGATAAAAATAAAATGAACAAGGTTAATAAAATATCCTAAAAATAATTATATAACCCTTTGCTTATATGAAAACTTTTAATTGTTTGATGCCCTTGTTACATTGAACGTTAATGTTTTGGCGTACTCGAGTGTTTCACTTAACGTATACAATTTCAATCAAGCGAAATGCATACAATACAAAAAGGTACTTTGTGAATTTGTGGTACAGTCGTCAATGACCTTGAAAACACAGGGTTTTATAAATATGGTTTTCAGCTCACCATGCTAACAGCCAAGAAAGAGTCTGGCTCATCACGCAAAACGGCCTTGTGTGGTGGTAACTCCAAATCCGTTGATAGCTGTAAGGTTGCTAAAAATCTATGCCTTCACTCACACAAGTGTCTTGTAACATAGAGTTGCTAGACCCAAGAGGGTACGGCTCTTGGTAAAGACTTTATTCAAAGTCACCGTTATGATAGTTTAACAATTTACTAAAAATTGTATGGTTATCGACTCCCACACCATATTACTCTGAGTGTATGAAGAGTATGCTATTGTTCCTGAGCAAACGGCTACAGGTAAAGACGTATCAAATCCGTTGTATGGCTGTGACAGTTTGCCAAAAACTGTTAGGGTATTCCATTCACCATACCCTTGATTCACTTCTGAAGAAATGTGGACGGGTTTTGTTGTACTTACACACCAGGGTGTTTTGTTTATCCACCAAAGTTCAACTATCCCAAGAGATGAGAAGCTACTTGGTAAAAGGCTTAAAAATCTCCATATGTTTCTGCAAAGACTGGAAAGCTTTGTTCTTTTATGTTGCTTTTGCTGAGCTGGCCTTATTATGATTCTGCTGTTCATATGCGAGTTTCATGCTGGGTTCATATGATGCACTGTGGCTTCTCTATCTGTTATCTCTGCGCTTGTTGGATTCTATGCTAGCTGCTGCTTACTTTGTTTCTGCTGCTCCTCAATCCTCTTGCTTCGCGAAGATCTATCTAGAAACTTGGAATTAACGGAGTCAAAACCAAGTTTAGGGGAGGATTGTTGGGAATTATTGAAAACGACTAAGTGTCGTTTCTGCTGATAGAGATGTTCGTTTCTGCTGATGGCATTAAGTGTTTCCTGCATGCAGTTCAAGTAGCGTTCCTTCGATTATGTTCCTGCTGGTCATTGTTATAATTTTCTGCTAGACATATATAGTCGAATATGCGATCTAAGTTATAACTTAATAATGTCCTTTATGGACTGTAGGTTTAGCTTTGGCAGGTTTCCTCCCCTGTTTGGATACAGACTCCTTTTGCATCCACTGTTTCTTCAAGGATTTCTTTCCCGCCAATCTTTGCTTCATGGATACACTCTTCATCCAAGCTTTGTGGTGTGTGATAACAGGTTTGGCTTTCTTCTTAAGCTTCTTGATCTGTGCCTTCAAGTGTTTAATTTCTTTGGCTTGATCTGTAACCTGTGTACACAAAGAGATACAAAGATCATACACACTTTGGAGTGTCATGCCACCCTCATTCCCTGAAAGGGATCTATCACTGGATGACTGACCTCCATGATTCCCACCAGAACCCTCTGGAATGGAATCAGGAATATGAGTAGTAGGTGAAGGTCTGGGAGAAGGGTCAGTCTGTGTCTCATGTTGGTCTTCACTTAGGTGAGGAGGAGAGGGTATGGGTTGAGGTTCAGATTGTCTTTCTAAAGTGTCACCCTCATCCTCAGTTGGTTGAACCAACATAGAATCAAACAAAGGTGTTACATTCCCTGAAAAATGTTTTCCCTTTTTAACCATAAAAGAGAAAACTTTACTAGTCAAAGCATTAATAGGGAAATGGTCTAAGGGCACAGGCACATTCTTTAGCTGTGTATCCAAAAAGACTGAAATAAATCTTGGATACATAACAAACTTTTTCTTTGCATCCAAGTGTCGCATCATACCATCAAAAATTAATTTAGAAAAATTATATTTCTGATTAGTGGTTAAGCAAATTACTGCTGTGGCAATATTAGTGGGAATTTGATCCCAAGAAGTGCTTTTAGAACTTATGCAGTGATTCATGGTATGAAAAAGAAATCTCCACTGGGGTGAAAACAGAGCTTTGTTAAATGTTAAGACAGTTAGGTCCCCCTCATACCCCATTAGCTGAATAGCATCAAATATAGCCTGATTTGGCAAAGAATCTATCCCATCAGCATCATCAAAAAGAAGATCACTTCTTATTGATGCCTCTGAGATAGACACAGGCTTGCCAGCTACTTTGGCAGTAATATACCTAACATTGTTGATTATTTTGGATTTAGCAGACATCCAAAACTGTTCAACAAATGTAGTAGAGACTACAGGACTTACAGTGAGAGCATAGTGAATGGAGCTTCGCGTAAGAAAGCTGATAATCTCATGAAACTCTGTATTCCCATCAGTCTTTTCCAAGTAAGCGACCATGTTGTGTTTAGGGCATGATTCAAGAACAGCCATACTTGATGAATTGATAAGCGACGATGAGTAAAAGATTAGGGTTTGATAGAAGAAAGCGATTAAGAGAGTTTACGTGAGTAAACTGTGCAATTGAGATGGGTTTATATAGGTTGAACAAACCCAAAATCAAAGAAACCGTTTCAATTTACACTTTAGACCCTTGGCGGTATTTTCTCCAACGTCTTTATAGCGGTACTATCTTTGCCCAACGGTATTAACTTTGCACTGTCGGTACTAACTTTTGTCAACCAAAGAATGAACAAGTCTGGCAACAACAGTTCTTCAGTACCATCTATATCTCTTTCCAATGACTCTCTAAAACCCAAATAACTCCATGAAATTCATCACTATGGTCAAGATTCTTCTGCACACTGAACACTTCATACAAACTGTACAACAAATCATATTGCCTCCCCTTAGCTAATGCAGTTTATGGATTGATCATCCCAATAGTAACTACCAAGAACTGGAACCTGTTAACATCAAATGCCTTGGTTAGAAGATCAGCAACATTGTCATCAGTGTGTATCTTTAGCACCTGGATAAGTTTCTTCTCATAAGCATCCCTAATGAAGTGGTGCCTAATTGCAATATGCTTTGTTTTGGAGTGAAATACTGGATTCTTTACAATGCATATAGTACTCTCATTATCAATGTAGATCTTTGTGTTCATGAAATTGAACCCATAGTCTAACATTTGATTTTGAATCCACAAAACTTGCCCACAGCAATTTGCAGCAGCAACATATTCTGCCTCTGTAGTAGAAGTAGCCACAATTGTCTGCTTTTTGCATTGCCATGAAATAAGTCTCCTGCCAAGAAATTGACAACCTCCTGTTGTGGATTTCCTGTCAAGATTTGCTCCAGCATAGTCACTATCTGAGTAGGCTTCTAGGTCAAATGATGACACTCTAGGATACCAAAGGCCCAGTTTGGGTTTGCCTTTTAGATACCTAAAGATTCTCTTCACAGCATTTAGATGGGAGGTCTTTGGAGTGACCTGAAACCTAGAACAAGCACAGACTGCAAACATAATATCAGGCCTAGAAGCAGTCAAGTACATTAAAGAGCCAATCATGGATCTATAAAGGTGTACATCCACATCACTAGCTTCCTCATCCTTGACTAAAGGCTTCTGGGTCTCAATTGGTGTACTAGCAGTCTTTACACTGGCAAAATCAAACTTCTTCAGGATTTCTGCAACATACTTATCCTGACTTATAAAAATACCATCTTCTTTTTGTTTGACTTGTAATCCAAGAAAGAAGGTGAGCTCTCCCATAGAACTCATCTGAAATCTACTCTTCATCAATGCCTCAAATTCATCACACCAAGATCTCTTTGTAGAACCAAAAATAATATCATCCACATAAACTTGTACTAACATGATATCATTTTTGTCCTTCTTAATGAAAAGAGTCTTGTCAATAGTTCCTCTTCTGTATCCACTCTTTAACAAGAAAGTAGATAAAGTAGCATACCAGGCTCTAGGAGCTTGGTGTAAACCATAGAGAGCTTTCACTACTTTGTAGACCTTCTTAGGATACTTAGGATCTACAAAACCTGGAGGTTGAGACACATATACCTCCTCATCAATTTTTCTATACAGGAAGGCACTTTTTACATCCATCTGATAGACTATGAATCCCATGTAAGAAGAAAAGGCTAAAAAGATCCTAATGGCTTCAATCCTAGCCACAAGAGCAAAAACCTCATCATAATCTATCCCTTCCTCTTGCCTATGTCCCTAAGCAACCAACCTTTCCTTATTTCTAACCACAACACCTCTTTCATCCTTCTTATTACTGTAAACCCATTTTGTTCCAATTGCCTTCTTCCCATAAGGCAAATATACAAGAATCCAAACTTTCTGAATCTTGAATTGCAGCAGTTCTTCCTGCATAGCATCAACCCAACTTTTATCTTCAAGTGCTTCAGATATCTTCTTAGGTTCATTTTGAGACAAGAAACAAGCAAATAAACAATGCTGGAAGTCCTTATGATTATTTCTTCTCTGCTTTTGAATATAACTTACAAAAGCATGGGCTCCAGAACTTTTGGTCACTTTGCTCCTTGTTTGAACTGCTGAGTTTGGATCTCCAAGAATTAGAGTCGAAGGATGAATAGAGTTAATCCTTGATGTAGGAATAGGACTAACATTCACAATAGTTTCTAAATTTGTGAAGTCAGCCACTGCATGCTCATCATCATAAGATGCATTGGTAAAAATACCATCAGTAGGATAGTCATACATATCCTCAAGAGCAGGTATTTCAGAATCATCTTGGTCCGTATCAGTGAAGGATAGTCCACCATAAGGACTAGCAGTACTAACTGGTGTGCTAGCAGTATTAACTGTGTTAGTACTGCTAGCTTTAGCAGCTCCTGCTTGAAGAAGCAAATCCTCAGTATCTTTGGCAAACTCCTTTCTGAGAGCTTCAGCTGCATCATTAGCATCCTATTCTTGTCTTTTAAGCCTTGCAAGCTCATCCAAAAAGACTTGATCCTCCTTATCTACTGGCTTCTCATTCGTCTTTAAATAAGGATTTTTGTTAGGTTCTTCACCTGTATTCTTTGCTTTTGAGCTCTTGACTGTTGAAGTATAAGAAGACCATATTGGTAGTACAAAGTAGTCCTGAGCAGATTCAGCGTCTATTTCAGAATTTCCTGCATCAATATTATCTTTTGTAACTACACTATGAGTAGCTTCTTTTGGACCTGCTTGTTTGTTAGCTTGATTCTCTGATCTCACGGGTTGATAATTCATTGAATCAGTTAAATAATCAAGATTAAACAGCCAAGTTGGTCCCTTCCCTGCAACATTTGGTTTATTTTCTAAAAAGGTTATGTGCAGGTTTTCTTCAACTCTTTAGGTTTCTAAATTGTATACCCTAAAAGCCTTGTTTTGTAGAGAATACCCTACTAAAAATCCTTCATCTGATTTCTCATCAAACTTTCCCAGGTGGTCAATTGTATTCAAGATGGTCACGTAGCACCCAAAAGGTCTTATATAGCTTATAATTGGTATTTTACCAGTTATAAGTTCATAAGGTGTCTTATTTTGAGGCTTGGTCACTAATACCCTATTAAGGACATAACAAGCAGTACTAACTGCTTCAGCCCAAAAAGTGTTAGGTAAAAATGAATCTGCTAGCATAGTTCTAGCAGCCTCAATAAGGGTCCTGTTCTTTCTTTCAGCAACTCCATTTTGTTGTGGAGTTCTAGCATTACTGTATTCCCTCTTGATCCCTTTTGACCCATAGAATTCAATAAAATCCCTGTTCTTAAATTATGTACCATTATCACATCTAATAGTTTTAACTTTTTGATTTAATTGGTTCTGAATTTGTCTTATAAAGTCCTTAAGGATTCCACTAGTTTCATCCTTAGTTCTTAAGAAGAACACCCAACTAAACCTGCTAAAATCATCAGTGATAACCAGGCAATAAGTCTTATGGTTTAAGCTCCTTACAGATGTAGGTCCAAATAAATCCATATGCAGAAGCTGTAAGGGCTGACTAATAGAGCTCACTGATTTGGCCTTACAGGAGGCCTTGTGTTGCTTTCCTTTCTGACAAGCAACACAAGTGTGGTCATTTTGAAAAATCTTTGAAGGTAAACCTCTTACAAGGTTTCCCTTCATAAGTTTGTTTAAGTTTTTAAAGTTAAATTTTCAGAAGTCCCCCCCCCCCCCCTGGGTTTGGCCCGGTGGCCCCCCCCCCCCCCCCCCCACACCACGTGGGCCCCAACCTCCAATGCCATTTGTTAGATTCATTAACTGTAGCCTTTGCAATCAAACAAGTTAAACCTCCAGAAGGAACAATGTTCTTTAAGTTGAAATTGTACATATTTTTTTTTCTATGGACTCTAAGTAATACTTGATTTTCATCAGGTAACTTAAATTTAGGAGATAACACAAGACATTCAGTGTTTGTGAAGAGAACCTTGTTTTTCATGTCACACATCTGTGACACAAAAATGAGATTGAAATGCTGTAGTTCTTTCACAAAGCACACATCCTCAAAATCTAACTTTCCAGTTTTTATTTTACCTTTGCTAGTGATCTGACCTTTACTACCTCTAAAAGCAACAGGGCCACCATTATAGTCTTGATATTCAGCAAGTAGGCCTTGTTTTCCAATCATGTGCCTGGAACATCCACTATCAACAATCCCTTTGTTCTTTAAAGCTCTTTGTGGATAATCCTGCACATTAAATAAGAGAGATTAGATTCTCTTAGGGACCCAAGCCATTTTGGGCTTGGGTCTGCCTAGTGGATCTTTAGAAGTAACACATTTTCTAGAATTTGATCCACCATTGTATTTGGAGACTTTGTTCTAGTAATGTCTTTTGGGTCTCCAATTACAACCTGCTGAGGGCTTAACAGCAGTTTCCCTTTTTCCCCCAACAGCACTAACTGCTTTTACCTCAGCAGTATTAACTTTTTGATTTGAAAAATTTGTTCTTGGTGTTGTTGTTCTATTAAATGGCCTTCTAATAGGTGAATAAGTTTTATGAAAAATAGTTTTTGGTCTAACATTATTCACAATAGGTTTAACAGTATGAACTTTCCTGGCAGCATTAGTTGGTACTGCCTGACTGTTAAAATTATGTCTAGCAGTATTAACATTGTTAGTACTGCTAGCTCTAGCAGTATTAACTTGAATTCTGCCAGTTCTAGTTAGTACTGCTGTAGGAACAAATTGGTTTTGGTGATTCACTCTTTGCACATTGTTCCACACTGGCCTATTTTCCCTTTGACCAGTACCCTTACACATCCTTTTGTTCAATTCAGCTTGTTTAGCCATTCTTTTCTCATGGAAATCACAATCTCTAATAAGATGGCTAAAACTACCACATACAAAGTATGCCTTTTTAGTAAACCCATATCCCAAACCCAGTTTTTTAGACATTAAACCACTACAATCCTTTTTGTTAGGTTTAGGACTCTGACTACATGTGTTTTGTTCTTTAACAAGTCTTGCTAGGAGTTTTTACAATGGATTACACAGTTTAACAAAAGCAAAACTAGGTTGTTCCTGTTCTTTTGAAGTTGTAGTCACACAATCATCATCACTATCTGACTCATACTCCTCAATAATAGGAGCATCAGACCAGACTTACTACTTTGGGTTCATTGACAACTGGTTCAGGCATAGATTCAAGTGTTTCTTTACTAGAATTGGATTCACAAGAATTAAAGTCATTGTTCCTAGCATCAAATTCACTAGGTTTAGATTGCTTTGGACTATATGTAAATTGTGAGTCATCTATTTCTTTATCAGGTCCAGAAGGGATGTAGATCCCTATCATTGGAGGGGGAACTGCATGCATTCCTCTGCATATCTATAATTTAAAGACTTTCTATCTTCTATATCACTAGACCTACTGTTAAATAAACTTCCAAAAACTTCATTTTCATAACTTAAGACACCTTTATTCATTTGATCTCCATACCCAAGCCCAGCTTTGTCCCTAGCACTCATCTGACTATTTAGCAGAATATTAAGACTTTTAGAAGAGTTATGCCATTTTTCTACTTTAGCTTTCAATTCTTCTTTTTCTTTTTCAGCTTCTGCCAATAGTTTCTTATGATATGTGAGCACATCAGTTTTATCATCTAAATCAATTTTCATAAACCTAATCTTTTCCTCATACCAAAGTTGATTTTGTTGATGAGCAACTAATTATGCTTCTACTTTCTTTAAAGCTTGAGTATATGCCTGAATTTCTATACTGGCATCACCAAGTTGTTCCCTCTGTTCATCATATAATTTTTTAAGTTTAGCATAAGATTCTTTACACTCTTTTGAACAAGAAGTTACCTCAGTGTCTGAGCCTGAATTGCTGTAAGCCATCAAAGCATAGTTCTCTTGCTCATCTTCTGAGTGACTGGTCCAATCAACACCATCTCCATCAAGAGTTACCAAAGCTTTAGGTTCCTCCTGTTTACCAGATCTCCTCTCATTGTCTTTAGCTTTATTCCCAGTGTTCCAAGCATCTCTCCTCCTACTATCTTGATTCCCCTTGGATCTGCACTCTCTAGCAAAATGCCCTGTCTTGTGACAATTGTAGCACTCGACTTTGGTTTTGTCAAAACCAACCGGTTCCTTGGCATCAAATTGCAGCTTTCTACCTGTCTTTTTGTAGAACTTCTTCAGTCTCATGGAAATCATGGCCACCTGCCATTTCAAATCCATTTCTTCTAAATCAAACTCATCAAGCTGTTCCAAATCCTCATGATCCAATTGTGGACCACTGGATTGATTAGCAAAAAAGGAGTACATAAGTTCATCAGTGTATGAAAGAAGGCTTCCCTGTGGGGTTTTATGGTCCAGAGAGCTAGAAGCACCATAAGCAGTACTAACTTCATTAGTACTGCTAGTGTTCTCAGAAACAAATGCCACATTCTGGGTGCTAGAGGATGATGCAGTAGAGCCTTTAACATCAGACTCAAAGACTCTAAGATTATTATACAGATCATCAAAACTGAGACTGTCCACTCCTGGCTTGTCCTCATGATTAAGGAAATGAGGACCAGGCAGAAGGTAAAGACCTAAAGGAGTTCTGATTTGCATCTTCAGTGGAGACGCCTGCACCATGAATCTCTAGTTGACTCAGAAGACTTTGAAACCTGTCATAGCCTTTATGCAGCCCTTTTGAGTTTGATACAGAGAAGCCTTCAAACTGTTGCTTTAGAATATACTTCTGCATCTTCTTTGATTCATCATTGCCACCAAATCTAGATTTGATAGCTTCCCACATCTCTTTTACAGCAATTATTTTGTAAAATTTAGCAAGATGATCTTCTGGTAAAGCCATAAGCAAGGTAGTCCTTGCTTTTCTCTCTTTTTCTCTAGCTAAAATTTCTTTAGCAGTCTTGGGAGGCAGAACCTTTATTACTCCATTTGTGTCTGTTGAGACACTCACAAGACCATTGCCTCTTTGAATGACTTCCCAGATAGGATAGTCTGGTACAAAACGGCCTAGATAATGTTTCATTTTCATGCACAGTATTTTATTTTCCCTTCTTAAGAATAGGGAGTTTGATGGTTGAGACAGTATAAGGGGCTTGTTGTATTGGTGTTTATGTTTGTGGTGGTGGTGGAATATCATCATCTGATCCAGCCATTGAAAAGATTTATAAGGTAGAGGTTTATAACTGGTGGGTATTAGTTCTTCTTACTCAGAGTTTCTCTACAGGCTCTGATACCACTTGTAGATCCCAATTTGATATAGATCTTTCTATCTTGTTAAGGGTTGTAGCCAATATGGATAGTTCCACACTAACTACAAGAGAAAAAATGACTATGAACACTATAAGTTATGCGGAAACTAACTTATAATGCTAAGAAGAACAATGAATATTAATAACTAAACTTTTGTATTGATCTGCCAAAACGATTACAGATTACTAACTATGAGATTGCTTTTTGGTGAGAGATGTGTATCTTCTCTAATGTCGTAGGGTTCCTTTTATACACCAAGGATAAACCCTAACAGACTTACAAAACGCGTAGAAGATAATGCATATCTTTTCCTATAATAGCTCATGCATATCTCTTAAACGGTACTAACTATTTTGTACTGGCGGTACAAACTAATACTAACGGTACAAACTATAATTGTCGGTACTTTCTATTACAACTAGCGGTACTAAGTCAGGAAAGCATAATTCCCAACAGAAGAGTTATATTTTTCAAATACTTCCAAAACGGCCAATGTTTCTAAACCAATTTCAATACCAAATGAAGAGTTTTCGGATGATACTACACCAAGTGTTGCATGAAAATTTCTAAATGAGGTAAAAAGCACCATTGTAACTCTTCAACGTGTTGTCAAACAAAAAATGACTTTAGATATACACAATTAGACGTCTTCTGTTCACCAAGAGATTCACAAAATTGTAAAGGATGAAATTTTCCCTATCGTTAACCAAGTTGATGCTAGATTGCAAAATTTCAAAATACAATTTTTGAAAGAAGCAGCCAAATTTGTTTGAGACTTCAAATCTCTTGCAAAAGAAGGCCGTATGAATCTCCCCCACCCTCCCCTTCCCACCCCTCTGCAAACCATAGGCTTTGGGAATTGGAACTCGAACGTCTCTTGAGAGCAGTTATCAGTCAAGATATAATGTCTATTGTGCAAAGTAATTCTGTTATAGATACATCAAATCTCCAAACCGAGCTTAAACATACGAAAGAACGTTTTGAAAATTGTATCATTAAAAAGGAGAATGAATATGCTAAACTTTGGAATGATTGGTACAAAAAGTGTTAAGAATGCAAATATGACAAAATTTCATATGATAAAGCTTATTATGACATGCAACAAAAGATCGAATGGTTACAAGCTCAGTTAGGAGATCAAAGGGTAAAAGAAAGGAGATGTCAATGTGTATCAAATACCCTTGATCCTTTGTCTTAGAAACTAGAAAATGAGAACGTAGAATTAGAGTTTCAGGTTTGAAATTATGAAAAAGAAAATGCTCATCTTAAGACCACATACAAAAACCTGTTTGACTCTATCTCAGTGACACGGGCTCAAACCAAAACAATAATTGACTCGTTGCAAGATAAATTACATGACACGATCTATGAAAATGCTAAGTTAAGAGCTTAATTATTTGATAAGGTTTCTGAACAAAAGGACACAACCAAAGGTACGAGTGTGAATACTCAGTTTTGTAAGCAATCAATTTTGGGAAAACCACCTTCTTCTTCTGGATCAAAACTCTATGCTGTAACTCCTTTTCCAAAATCTAAGGGTCTTCCCAAGATCGATAAGACACATGCTTTGTCAAAACCAGTCACTTCAAACTCGGTACCCACACCACAAGAATCAAAAGTTGTGAACAATGATAAGGTGATTGCCCCAGGAATGTTTAGGATTAATCCTTTTAAGCCTTCTAGGGAAGAAAAGTATGTACCTAACAAAGTTAGAGCAAGCGTTAGGACAAATCCGATCACTGTTTCACAACCTCATGTCATCACTAAGAAAGATGTTAATTCTGACTCAAATGGTTTATCTTCTACAGGAGTAGACAACACTGCTAAGACCAGAAGGCCACAACCTAGGAGCAATACAAAGAATGATAGGGTCCCCTCTGCGTCTAAGAGTAGTTGCAGCAAGAATAAAGAAGTTGAAGTAGAAGAACACCCTAGGAATTTACTGCTTTCTAAGAATAAGAAACATATGTCATCTGAATGTAATAACGTTAAGCTTGCTATTCGGAATGATAAATCTAAAGTTGTTTGTGCTATGTGTAAGCAATGTTTAATTACTGCTAATCATGATGTATGTGTGCTTAATTATGTGAATGACATGAATTCTCATGGTAAGAAACAAAAGGCAAATGTTTCAAACACTAAAAATCAAAAGAAACCACTCAATCCAAAGGTTATGAAGCCTAAGAAAGTAGGGTCCAACGGAAAGGACTTGCATTCACCTATGACTAGTAAAAGAGATATTACCTTAGGTGGTCACCATCTGGAAGACTTTTTTGACCTAATAGGAAAATAATGAATCTAGTGCATCTGAGAGTCATTCTGACTGCTCTATGGTGATAATGGCTCATGTACTTCTAACCCTCCGAACCTACAAACAATCAGTTTCCAAATTCCACTTCTTTTCTTGGCAGGTTATCCAAATTTGGTTTATAGGTGCATCGAACTCGGGTTTGTTTCCCAAGCATATGATCGGGATCTAAGGCTTTCATCAAATTTTGTCTGGAAGTTTTTGGGAACTGTTCGCTTTGGAAATGATCATGTTGCTGCAATTCTGGGTTTCGGTGATCTTCAATGGGGAAATATTTTGATCACCAGGGTTTATTTCGTTGAGGGCTTGGGGCACAACCTGTTCTCGGTTGGGCAGTTTTGTGATTCAGATTTAGAGGTCGCTTTTAGAAGAAATACATGTTTCGTCAGAAACTTAAAAGGAGTTGATTTGTTAAAAGGAAATCGCACAACAAACCTTTACACCATCAATCTCTATGAAATGGCCTCTGCATCTCCAATTTGCCTCATGGCTCGTGCTACTTCTACCAAGTCATGGTTATGGCATCAACGTTTATCCCACCTCAATTTTGACACCATAAATGACCTTGCTAAAAACGATCTTGTCACCGGTCTTCCAAAATTCAAATATCATAAAGAACATCTTTGTCCCTCATGTGAGCAAGGAAAAAGCAAAAGGGCATCTCACCCACCTAAACCAGTTCCAAATTCTAAGCAGAGGTTACACCTTCTTCATATGGATTTGTGTGGTCCAATGAGAATCACAAGCATAAATGGAAAGCGGTATGTTTTGGTGATTGTGGACGATTACTCTCGTTACACTTGGGTACACTTTCTCAGATCAAAAGATGAAACACCAAAAGTGATTAAAACCTTTCTAAAGAGAAACACTGTCCTTCTTCAATCTCATGTCATCATCATAAGAACCAACAACAAAAATCAAATCCTTAAAGAATACTTTGATAGTGTTGGCATCTCTCACCAAGCGTCTTCCGTCAGAACACCTCAACAAAATGGAGTAGTGGTATGAAGAAATCAGACGTTAGAAAACCCATAAAAACCCCAAAAAAAAAAAATTTTTTTTAAAAACAATAAAAACACACACATTACCCCACTAGAGCTGCTAGAACAAATGTTAATTTTCTCTCGTACACTGTTATTCTTATGGGTTGAAGCGATTGCTACTGCGTGCTACACTCAAAACCGCTCCATCATTTACCGTCGATTTAACAAAACATCATACGAGCTCATTAACGGTAGAAAACCGGATATCTCCTTTCTACATGTATTCGGGGCTCTTGATATTCCAAGAATGATTTTTTTTCCCCCACCCCCCCCCCCCCCTGAAGATATTGTAAAACTTAGTGCCAAAAGGTATATTAGCATTTTTCATTGGTATATTATGCTGATTCTTGTGCTTTTAGAGTTTATAACGAAGGACAAAGAGAAAGCTGGAGACAATGAATGTGACATTTGATGAGCTTTCAGCTATGGCTTTTGAACAAAGCAGTTCAAAACCCGGGCTTCAAAGCATGACTTCTGGACAAATCAGTTCAGGACTCGATCTTACCTATGCTCCGTCAACAATAACAACTCAAAAACCAACTGAACGTGAATTGGATTTACTGTTCGAAGCTATGCATGATGATTACATTGGTGGTCAACCGTCAGCTGCTCCAAGAACTACTCTGGCTGCTCAAGCACCTCAAGTTCTTCAGACTCCAACGGCAACTACAACAACAGCAGACACCGCACCGACACCAACAAATTCATCCTCTCAAGCTACAAATTTTCCAAACACTTCACAGGATGTTGACGAGCTCGAAACACAACAACAACATGTTCAGCATCAACCCGCAACAATTGCTGACAATGTTCCAAATGCTATGTTCGATGAAAATACGTTTGTAAATCCTTTTGCTACTCCATCCACAAGTGCTGCTGAATCATCATCTTCACAATATGTGGATCCATCGAACATGCATACGTTTTACCAACCATACCCTCATGAATATCAATGGACTAAGGATCACCCTCTGGAACAAGTGATAGGAGAACCCTCACGACCAGTTTTGACAAGGAATCAACTCCGATCCGATGGTGACATGTGCATGTATGCATTAACGGTAAGCACTATGGAACCAAAGAATGTCAAAGAGGCTATGACCGACCCTGCATGGATTGAATCAATGCAAGAAGAGCTTCTTCAGTTCAAAAGGCTTGATGTATGGGTGTTAGTTCCTCCTTCGGATAACATAAAACCTCTTACTTTGAAATGGTTATTCAAAAACAAGCATGATGAAGAAAACACGGTCATCCGAAACAAGACTCGTCTGGTTGTGAGAGGGTACCGCCAAGAGGAAGGAATAGATTTCGAAGAATCCTTCGCTCCGGTTGCTAGAATGGAAGCTATCAGGATATTTTTGGCATATGCTGCACACAAATCGTTCACTGTGTTTCAAATGGACGTGAAAACTGCATTCTTGCATGGTACGCTAAAAGAAGACGTGTACGTGTGTCAACCTGAAGGTTTCATCGATGCTGATCATCCAAGCCATGTCTACAAGTTAAAGAAGGCACTATATGGGTTAAAGCAAGCACCAAGGGCATGGTACGACGAATTGTCAACGTTTCTCCTACAAAATCACTTCTTTAAAGGCACCATTGATCCAACATTGTTTATAAGGCGCTTCGACGACGACATCTTAGTGGTACAGGTCTATGTTGATGATATTATCTTTGGTTCTACACACCCTAGGTATACCCAACTATTTTTGACCTCATGAAAAGCCGCTTCAAAATGTCGATGATGAGGAAATGACGTTTTTCCTTGGTTTACAAGTTAACCAATCCCCCTGTGGCATCTTTATAAACCAGTCCAACTACGTGTTAGAAATCCTTAAAAAATATGGAATGGAAACTTGTGATCCCATTGGTACTCCAATGGAGATCAAAGATAGGCTTGACCTAGATCAAAATGGGTCTCTAGTCGATGCAACGAAATATCATAGCATGATTGGTGCCCTAATGTATCTTACATCTAGTAGACTGGACATTGTACACGCTACTTATTTATGTGCTCGGTACCAGGCTAAGCCAACCGAGAAGCACCTCAAAGAGGTTAAAAGGATCTTTCGTTATCATTGGGGAACTGTTAATATGGGTCTCTGGTATACGAATGATTCTGGTTTTGAACTAACCGGATTTTCAGATGCTGATTATGCGGGATGTAAAGACACCTTCAAGAGTACTTTCAGTGGATCTCAATTCTTAGGCGAAAATATGGTTAGCTGGTCCTCAAAGAAACAAGACTGTATCGTGAAAGCAGAATATGTGTCTCTATCTCCTTGCTGTACCCAAGTCCTTTGGATGCGGACACAGTTAACGGACTATGGCTTTCCCTTCAACAAGATTCCAATCTATTGTGATTCGAAATCAGCCATAGCCATATCCTGCAACTCGATCCAACACTCGAGAACAAAACACATCGCTGTCCGCTACCATTTCATAAAGGAACACGTGGAAAAGGGTACGATTGAACTGTATTTTGTCAAGACGGATTACCAACTGGCTGACCTCTTCACTAAAGCCCTACCAGTAGGGATCGATTCACGGTTTGGGTTTGACTCCTTGGTATGTGCAGTTTATCCTCAAGAACTTGATCGTCTTGCAAAATTACAGTAATTCTTTGTATATATTTTATCAGAAAAACAAAATATAAAAATATAAAACCTATAAAAGCAAAATATAAAATTAGAAAATTTCAAAAAATACAAAATACTCTTTCGAAATGTCTCTCGAACAATAAACATTTGCGCACTAGAAAATGTTGATTAATATTAACACGGGTGAATAAATGAAGTTCGAGCGAGAGTTTTAAATGCTTTCAAAACATGTCCTTTCACTTTTTCTCTACGACTTCTAAGTAAATGTCAGCTTAGGACTAGGTCTCCAAAGAAAGGAAAATATTCATTTATGTCCATTTATCCTACACAACGGGAAGTTTATATCTTCTCAGTCTTGAGCAATGTCATATAAACATTCAAAGTTTTGAATGCTCAAGAGAAGCACTAAGGAAATGATAATTAATAAGATACATATGACATCATTTTCCCGTTGAGCACAATTTTTCAAAATATTTTCAAAAAGAAAATTTTAAATTCTTTCAAAATTGTGTGCTTAACAAACTCCCACTCTAAGTTTTCACTTTATTCTATATTTGAGGGGGAGTATAATAATATGATTCTTTCTGCATGCACTCCTATTCTCCCAAGACTTAGTTAGGCTCATGTGAATTCTGGACATTAACTTGTTTTTAATTCACTAATTGTCAAAAATTGTAAACACATATGTAATTTTTGAGGGGGAGAATAGTGATTAAAATGTGATCAATACGGATTAATAACGGATACGATCTTCAATCTATAAGTGCATTCCCAAACCTCGCATGTGCAAAACTCTTTCATAATATAGTGCATATGTGTAGGGGGAGCTTTTTGGTAACTCTGGAAACACTCAATGTGTCTCAAATGATTTCTCAGACACGTTGATTGATTTTTTATCAAATGGTTTTATGGATCTTCATGGCAATACCCTAAAGACTGACCAACTGTTGTTTCTCAAGGAGTTATAAGGTGGTTAAGGTTAGGTATATTCGTTCCATGATCCAGCCAAAACCGGAGGGATCTACCCAGGAACACTCCATTAGATAGAGTAGAAGTCCTAGGTATGATTGAAAAAAGGAGTAAAGTGAGAATAAGGGAATAGTGCTGACTGAGATGGAGCTAGTGCTGGAACAAACCCAACAAGGTACTAGTCATGAAGTCTCGATAAGAACTGAAGGGGTTGAAGAATGAAAAAGAATTGTAAGGATAAAGGATGAAAAGAAAGAACCCTCCATACAACCCTAGGCAGAAACCGGGTCAATACATAATCTATCGGTAATCACAAAGATGATTCTGATATCGAAGACTGACATCATGGACCCAGTGATGCAATGCACAACCCTACATAGCCACTCAGAATCTCTCAAAATATTTATGTTTCATTTCTCACAGAGATCAACACGTTTCTATCGGCTTTCTCATTCTGAGATCGTTGATATTGAAAAGGTGGCCGTCATCTCCAGCCTTCGATAACCAAATAACAAATGTGCACTTATAGAGTCTAGAGCCAACGAGATCCATCAAAAATCTCACTAGGACACAAATTCCAATATATAAAATGTCGTACATCATTATACAATATTTGGTATCAATAAGTCCTACGCATTATCCTTGTGATAATTGCCAGAACATCTGAGTGATACTCTTTAGTATTCACAGTGACGATGGAAATCCTTCTTGAGCCAACATTAAATAAGCTCTTGGTAGGTGACTTGTGAGATTTTAAATGAATCAAGCTTGTGTCAAATGGATATAGATTTTAGTCCAGTATATGAATTGACGACTCAATCAGAAAGATAGTAACTATCTGATTCACTCTTACCGTGTTGTCTGCTTTGAGATGTTCCGGTAATGAGAACAAGCAAGTACGGTGAATCTAATGCAATCGCGTTAGAGGATCTAATACTTTGAGCTGGAAACCCTGTCAAGGAGGTTCTTCTAAATTGAACCTACCTGATCACAGGTACAATATTTATACTATAAAATGGTCCTCATGGAACCAGAGGTTAATGTAACCGAACTTAAGACGAATGACAAAGCCATATTCGTCTATATCTGCTGTTTATCACTAACATCAATTTTTAGGTATAAGTGACGGCGTTACAACCTCATTCCAGCGGAGTCAAGATTCAAGACCTCATGCTCAATCGACAAAGATAAATACATGATGAAAGCTCAAGCACATGTGTCAAAGTCTTCCGCAATCTCTGATGTACAAACACTTCCTCAAAAGAACATTTTTGACAAGATTGCCGGACAATAACAAAGATATATCTTACAAGTAGATCAAGTACTACTCCTACCATGATGTGGTACAAGTAATCATGTTAAAGAAAATGTTGAGGGAGATTGTCAGCAAGCTTTCAAGACCTTGAGCATGAGGGTGGAGACACAAGATCGCAAGGCGGCATAAAGATTCAAGGATAAAGATTCAAAGATCTCAGTAGTCAAGATAAATCAAGGCCAAAGACCACGATATTAGTATTTTGTCAAAGAATATCAAGTTAAAGAGCAAGATCCAAGATCACAAGCATGCAAATGGAACTTCAAAAGGAATTCCCAAGAATACAAGGCTCCAAGACTCAAGACGTCACAAGAAGGATCCACAATTGAATGACCACCCCTTAGGGGGAGATTGTTAGCCGTGTTTTTATTAAAGTGATGGTCATTAAATATTCCCGAGCCTTGTATAAGAAAAACTTAGTTTACGGGAATTTATCTAAGCTGATTGGGCCTAGGTGTCGGGCTTAAGTCCATTAGTAATTGGTTTGGCCCAAAGTCAAGCCCAACAACCCAAGAAGGATTTTATCTCTTGTAACTATAAAAAGCCCTCTCCAAGTGTGGAGAAGGTGTTGCTTCTCATTTTTCTTTCAATGTGCTAGTAACCAATTTTCTTCCATTTTATTTCTCTCTCTAGTTCTCTCTTTCTCTAAAATCTTTTTCTTATTTTTGTGTTCATGGTGATGAAATGATATCTCTAACAATTTTCAACGTTTAATACTTATAAATTTATTAATAACCATACCCCATTGTTTGCGGAACAACAATGGGTATTGAATGACAATGTGTGTGTGTGATCTCTTCACTAACAACTTAGCATAAATCAAAGTATTATGTTAAGTTGACAACTATGCTAACCTACTGAACTCGTTCAAGGACTTAGTTGATTTAGAGAAATAGGTGTTTGTAAATACGGTTCGTTTGTTAAAAATCAAAAGTGAAAAGTTTACGAATGGATAACTAGGGCACGTTTTGGGTTCAAACAAAAATAAAAGAGTATAAGGTTTTGTTAGTTTTGATATTGTGGTCGTGATGGTTGAAAAACATTTGTTGCTAATTAGTTTATTTTGGATAATAGCTTATTTAGCTAATTTATAAGCACTTTTTGGCTTATTTTGGGCTTATTATGGTTCGAAGACCACAAAGAAGCAAGTATTATGTGTTTTTGGTTATTACCCTAGTATGTCATATTTTTGTGAACTATTTTTATAGCTTATGGTGATAACCAAATACGGTACGTAGCTGATTAGCTTATTTTAAGCTTATGGAATTAGTTTTTTGATCTATGAGGCTCACGCCCCAATAAAGCCGCAATAAGCCATGTATTATTGATGCTTATTGGTCTGGATATACTATGTTACTAATTGTTTTGGGCTTAAAAATTACTAATGGGCTTTGGTATTGGGCCTAAAGTATATATTATACGTTAAGAATATCTTAATGGATCCTTTAAGGCCCAATAAGCGTAAACTAGTCGTTTTAAGAGATTTGACGGACTTTTGAAAAGCGAAACATACTTATGAATTGATATTGAAAGTCGTTTGGAAAATACGTTTTGGTGAACATTGTGAAATATGGATTTTTTGCATTTTGTTGGAAAATGGTGAATTTGTGGAAAATTGTTTGAAATTAAGGTTTAAAACCTTAGAAAACGTTGTATAAACGTACGGGTCATGTCGAAATTTCGTAAAAAGTCTATACTTAGAATTTTTACTTAAAACGCGATTTTCAATAAAATAATAAAATATTATTATTTTAATAAATTGACTAAAAGACGAAATTATATTTTTCCGAAACTTTTCTAAATTGTTTAGTATAATTAAACGTTTCGTTTCGTATAACTTAAATGATGAGTTAATGGTAATTAAGAGTACCGAATGGATTTACCGAGATATATATATATATATATATATATAATATGGATCGATTGAGAAGGTTTTTATTTTGAGAAATAAACCGAAATCTTTACTTATATTGTCGAACAATTTGAAGCTATGAGCTTATGTAATGAACAAGTGTTTTGTTTAATCCAATGTATCCTTTTAAAACGACACGGTTAGTGGTCGTTCTCATATCTTGTGCTATTGATCTATGAAGTAACGCTCCGTGACACATTATTCCTCTGCAACCCTATTTGGGGGTGTTACAGGGTACGTATCATAAACCCCATGTGATGTATTATGTTATTAAAAAAAAATAGAAAAGAAAAAGAAAGAGATTGATGTATAGTTGTGTAGAGTTTGTATATCTTCGTCCAAGCCTTGGCTTAGCAACCAAACCAAGTGTATCAGTGTAAATAATTAGCTAACCCTTCCACTCCAAATTCACCCAAAGCCACCTAAATATATCCCATCCGTTTCCGTTTCCATTATATGTTATCCTACACCTACACCCCACAACCCTTTAGAAAAGACCTCTTAGATAGCAATGAATAATACTTGCACCTAGCGGTGGAGGTTTGATCTTTTACCAAGCCTATGGTAATTTATATGTTATGACAGGTAATGAGTGTTGATTTTCTATTTCCCCCATATGTTATAATTTATTATACAACCGAGTGAAAGAGAGAATCCCCAAACACTTATGTGAGGTGCTAGTATATATTTTCCGTGCTCTTAATTACGAGGTCTAAGAGGTTGTGTTGTAAAATACGTTTAAAGAGTATGTAAAATGACCGCTCATATTGTTATTGTCTAGGTAGAAATGCCTATTTGCTTGAGGATAAGCAAACCCCAAGTGTAGGGGTATTTGATGAGGTGTCATTTCATACACTTTTTCGGGGTCGTTTAACCCCCTAAATCGTACATTTATGCCCAAAATAGGTACTTAATCGTTCCTTTTTAGGTATTTCTCATTTGGAAGGCATTTGGAAGAATTACATGTGACTTGGGCTCATTTGGAGAAGAAACGGACAAGACTACGGACCTACACCAACATTGATCAAGAATTTCTCTATAGTGGCTGGAGACGGCGTCACAAATACAACGTGACGCCGTCACCACGAAGATCAAGACGGCGTCACAAGATTCCACGATGGCGTCAGAGCATACGACCCAACCCATTATCTAGAATATTCTCTTTCATGACGGCGTCACGATTAAAACGCGACGCCGTCACAACGTTTTTCCTATATATACAAACCCGAATTTAGGGTTTTGAGTGTGTAACTTTAGAATAAAAAGAGGGTACGAACCCTAGTTCGTTTAGCAGCTGTTAGGGACGATTTTAGGGCCTAAAAACCCTATTGTACTTCCTCCAACTCATGTTTTAATCAAGTAAGGTTTATTTAATCATTCAATATGTCTATGTGTTGTTTGATCTATCTATGCTCTTGCTTTATCTTTAATATGCTTGGCTAAACCTTCTATTGTGTTTATTTATGATTGTATGAAACCTAGAATGTAGATCTTAGTGGTGTTGCTTCTTGTGATGGATGTGCATGTTAGGCTCTAGAAAACCAGCTTTTGTCTGTATCGCTGTTGATATGTCTAGGGAAACATGATTGTGTAGAAAGGATACCATCGGGTAACAGTCTTCATACTACCTTGCCCCCTAATATGGTTGATCCACTTTTAATATATTTCACATGCACTTAGTGTACTCCTAGGGGCCATGTAATAGTCTTCATACTACCTTACGTGTGCGTTGCTCTAGCGGAATACTAAGTAGACGGCGGGTTCGTGTAATTCGTTCATGACTTAGGAAATAGTTACACAGATCATCACAAGGGTGACAAGGCAACAACACTAGGAGAAGCAATCTAGGGAGTAATACATGAATAAATAAACACAGTCTTTTATCTTATTGTTATCACCAGTAGCGTAGATTTATATTTAGTTTAATAGCTAAAACCAACCACCTCTCTAATATATGATTTACTTGCTTTCTATAAAACATAAAAATACAAAAATAATCTTCCCTCAACCCTTAGAATTCTGTTAGACCGTGATCAAGCCTTCCCAACCTATTCCTCGAGTGAACGATAACAACCCCCCGAGTCTTGCCTATACTACTACTACAATGATTAGGTGCTCTGCCTAGGGAGTTGTAAAACTTCTTGTAGAAGTCCTACGACGACCGCATCAAGTTTTTGGCACCGCCGCCTAGGGAATAGTTAGGTTTTGATCATAGTTTAACTTAGTTCTACTCGCTTGAATCCTTTCAAGTGAGATTTTAATTTGTATATTAGCTTTCTTGTAGTCTATCTTTTTCTTTGTGCCCTTTGTTCGTAACATTTGTAATTTTGTAAATTAGAATGAATAGGTATGGTTATTCTAGTGTAGGTAGGTTTGATGTATTCTTCCGTGATCAACTCTTGATGTTCCGACAACATCAAGATGAATCTCTCTACGATTCGTGGACTCGTTTCAAAGACATAATCCAAAAAGTCCCAAATCATGGCCTTAGTATATGGACCCTAATTGAAATCTTTCTTAAACATCTCGACTCGTTATCCCGTCATATCATCAATTTGACAGCAGAAGGGGATCTTAGGAAGTTTAGTGATATAGGAGCATGGTATGCCATAGAGGATTGTGCCCAATATGATAAAAAAAAGTAGCAACCCAACAAGCGCTATTTCTGATGAAACAATAACCAATCCAAATGCTCAAATAGTTAGGGATGATATGGTTAGGGTACAGGTACCTAGGTGCATGGCATGGTTAGATTATGATGAGCATGTAGATAGCCTAAGTACGATGGATAATGAGGTAGGAGTTACAAGCCCTGAGAGTACCACACAAACCCTACCGTCATTTGAGGAATACACACCGCCCGTGACTTACCCGGAAGAAGTAGAAAAGACTTTAGGGACCCCGATAGAGGTAGAACCTTTGAACGAAACAAAACTAGAGGAAGTAGGCTTGAATTGTAATCACAACACTCCTCTTAGTTCTAGGGAAGTTCCTAGTTTTGATGGACCAGAGCCTCAACCTTTACTCAATAGTCCATCCTTAGATGTAAGTCTAGGAGACGTAATAGGCCCCGAACCACCCATCAAACCACATAGTCCGGATAGTTCTAGGATGAAGGTAGTAGATTATTTAACAACTCAAACACCGCCTTCACCTCACGTGGAAAATTCCCATCCTAAGGGTGTGTATAGTTATTGTAACCCAGGTATAGATGACCCTAAGAGACATTATAGATTTAAACCGGGTTTATTAGGAAAAAGTATATCCCTAGGTGTTGATGTTTCAAATTAGGAGATGTTTGATGATGATTGGGGATTAGAGTCTAAGAAAGTTTCTCCTCTAGGAGAAGAACTTAGTTTATTCGATAGGCCAAATAAAGTAGAGAAAGGTAGAATTCTAGAAGCACACCGTTTGGAGCCTATTTTTCAACAACAAATTTCTCAACGTATAGATCCTTCTCATCATGATGGTATGTACCGTTACTATCACCCACTTGTGTGAAATATGGTTTTGGGTTTTAGGATAATTTATGTGCTTATGACTGCTGTGTGAATATTATGTGGTATGATTGTTCCTGCTTGCATCGAGGCGCATGGCAATGTGTGTGATTAGCATGGAATTTCTATGTCTATAAAGGGTATGTCCTATTGTAAATACTCTAGCTGGTAGGCTTTTAGGTGCGTATGACCTTGGGTTTGCAACCCCAAGAGCGATGGTACACGCTGGTGATAAGACTAGCGGGGATGCTAGGTCTTGGTATATGATTAGCGGGGATGCTAAGTCGTGGGTTTGTGATTGTTTGCATATATTCACTGTCATATTGCACAATTGTCCAACTGTTGAAATATTGGCACAACGACTGGGTTTCCTTCAAACCTACGAGCTCACCAACATTATTGTTGACGTTTTCGAGTGTCATTTTCAGGTGAAGAGAATGATCGTTAAGGTTGAGATGTATGATAGCAGACTTTAAGTATATCCTGTATGGGTTATGTTTGAGAAGTCTTGCTTTTGAAGTATGTTAGGGATTTGTTTTCTTGAGAATTGATGTTTAAGATTTGTATGGACCCCTGCATGGGCAAGTAGATTTGTAAGCGACTATTTGTTGTGTTCTTCGATGGGTTATCACTCAAAGTTATTGAGGTTGATGGTCATCATGACACTTTCATTTATGCATTTTAGATTTCTCTATTTTGTATCTTGTGTTATGATTGATCATTATGTTGCATTCCTGTGTTTCCGCCTATGACGGGGTGTGACAACAGCTGAGCAAAGGTAAACAATACGATACACTGCATTGTAATTCATAATTCGTAATTAACATTAGGAGCATTACCTAAAAATGGGGTGGTCAACAGCCTTGTTACATGCTTCATATAATAATTTCCAATTTTGTCGGGTAACACCTTTTCGGCACTTTTCAGAACCATAGGATGGGTAGTTCCATCCTTTTTTAGTTCTGAAGTTTTCGATCATCACCTTATAGTGGAAAATTACCGACTGAAAACATAAAGCTTTTTTAAATACAATGTGAGGGACTAATAAACTATATTGGCCATGCAGGGAAAAATATTCTTACGTTATTTTTGTGGTTTCGGGCCCATATCAGAAGATTTTCAAGTGTTCATTCTCTTGAGCGGGAAGAATCAATAGCCAACCCCTCCTTCTTTTGTTTGACACAACTGGCGTGCACATCGGCAGCAACGGTGAGTGTTTTTTTTATTTCAAATACCTATGCAAACAATATTACAGAAGTTTACCTTTCGGCTATTTTCAATTCCTGCAGGTAGGGGATATCATCGATATCATAAATGATGGTCGAGGAACTGCTTGACAAATACAACTTATCTGCAAGGTAACAGTAACTTTAAATTAGTGTGTGAGTAATGTAATATGTAAATTACAATCAATCTTTATGATTCGTTACTGTTGTAAATCTTTGGAGACACCGAGATTAAAACAATGGCGCACATGCCAACGTGCTTTGTTTTCCTCTATACCAAAACATCACCAAGCCCACCCCATAAGGTTACTCTAAGTGAATGGCCCCTGTTTCATAAGCCAGTAGGTATCGTTAGCCCGCCTTTAAGGTAAAAATTTAATATTTGCAAACAAACCCACTAACCTCTGGTTCGCAAGATAAAAATCAAGATTCTTGGATCCTGTTTTCGTATAGTTAGTTCTCCTAACATCAGTTACGTAACCGGTTACATCTGCAGGGTATTTAGTTACTTGTTAGTATTGCCATAGGACGAACCATGTACCGAACAATTACATATATAAAAAAATTATCTGATTACCAATCAAGTACTTGTTGTTGGCAGGCTCGATACGATCAAAATCTATCAACTAGAACGGATATCTGAGGAAGACAAGACCATTTACGGAAACCTTTCACATTGTTGTTTCCCCATCAAACTCAAGCATGATCGTATCATGTTTGAAAATCCAGAACTCATCCTTATTAGGGAGAACCACAAAGTTTTTTATTGAGTAGATGCCGCCTTCCTTTAATCTTAGGAAATTGTGTGCTATGCTTGCTTTAGCAGTACAGTGAATCATATTACCCTGCAAGGACTTAGCGTTAGACAGGCGCACAACGACAGGAAATCTAGTTTCTAAAACTTACCCGTGAGTCAGAGACAACAAAATCCGTACTCAAATAGCGACCGGTTACAGCATTTACATCCCACACCCTGCCAATCATCACAATAATCGTGCCAATGACATCCACCTCCAATTCGTCCAAGAACAAATGAGGCTTCGTCTATAAAGATTCAGCCATGCATGCAGCTTTGCTATCCGATTTGGTGCCCCCAGACTTGGCCAACATCTTTTCTTGAGGCTTCGTTGGTGAAGATTCATTCATGCATGCAGCTTTGTTATCCGGTTTGGTTCCTACAGAGTTGGTGGACATTTTTTCTTTGCTTTGAATTGTGTGTTATCTGGTATAACTTTTCTGTTATGATGTGTGAGAAGGTAAATTGGTAACCGCTGCATATATAGCCACATCCAGGTTGATTGGGTTGCTTTCAGGCTCTAACTACAGCAGATGTAAGGTCTGTAACAACAAGGATTCTTTGCATTCTTATAGGGTGTTACATAACTGCACAATGAATGCTTCATAATGAATGGAGAAGAATCATTTGCATTAACTGACATTTGCTTGAATACAACTTCACATCTGGCTTCTAATGTAGCACGATTTTGTACATACGGTTGTGTGGGTAACACATAGCTTTTAAGGATACAACCCAACCCCATAAAAAAAAATATAGGGGCTAAATCTTTTAGTATAAAAGATGATAGAACCATAAATTTTTTTATAAAAGATTATCTACACAATGATGTGTCATGCAAACTAATTGATGCATATAAAAGAGAGAATCAAAAAGTAAACTTAAGAATGACACTAATTATATGACATGTCATTTTGTGAACATTTTTTTGTGAATTCTTTGTGGTTCTAGCATTTCTCAAGATGAAATGAGTATATTTGTCCAACACAACATTTTATACTTTGTGACCCAACTGGTTTTATAATCCATCTCATGTATTTATATATTTATATTGCCCTAATCTCAGTATTTTTATTGCAAAGTCTTTTACTTTTTTACCAACCAAACATATTATACAGTTGTATTATAATATCAAACCCATTAAAAACCATCCAAATATGATAAACCAAACAGCCCATTAGTGTCAAAATTAATTTATAACATCAATTAATCACTGGTTAAAAGGTACTTAACTATGAAAAGTTAAAACAACATTCTATCGTCGTAGACAATCTACCATAAAAAGACTAAAAGCAGAAAGCTTTGTTTATATATCCATGTGTTTTAAAATAAGGACTCACACTCTAAAATGTAAGGTTTTCTAAGACAAGCTCACTTCTTCTTTGTCAAACGATCACTAATAATCAAAATGCTCAACACTCTTTTACCAAACGACTAATAAAAGTAAAAATGCTTATTGCTCACCGCCTTAAAAAGCTCCACATCGCTCTGCGCCAAACATACTTGGTTGTGTCTCAATGATATCTCATTTTTGTGAGAAACTCCCTAACAAAATGGTTATAATTCAAGTTCTATGTATGACATGTAAGATAGTTTTGTGGTTAAATACAATGAGATGGTTACAATTAAAAGAAAGAAGTTATATGCTCCTTTTGTATTCTTCTTTTAATTGGTTTTGTCCTCATTTAACAAAGCGAGGCCCACAAGGCCACAACTAAAAGCGCACGGTGTCATAATGCAGAGCCCGACGTTATACCGACGTGGCTCGGCGTTATGTCGCATTATAACACCCCTTACATTTCCAACGGCGTTGAATCCGGAGTTAACCCACCAACGTGGGAACCAACGTGAAAAATAAAAAATGAAAATTTTCAAAAATTTTTAAAGTGCCTCAACGGCTATTAACGGGCAAAAATTCAATTTTTTTAAAACCTTCACAATACAATATAAATACCCTTTTATACCCAACTATTTTTTACACACAACCAAAAATCCTCTACAAAAAAATACATTCTTTCACAATGGATCCGAATCAAAGCGATGACGAACGTAACAATATTTCGAAGGTCGATGACGAAACCGACATGTGGTTTATGATGCAAGCGTACGAATATAACCAACGGTTGGAAGAAGAACAAAATTAACCTCGTTTGACCCATAACCGATCAACCGTGACCGTGAGGATGCCGAAATATGTTTGATGGCCGACTATTTTGATGACTATTGTAAGTATCCGTTATACTATTTTCGAAGAAGATATCGTATGAGCCGAAAACTATTTATAGATATTTTCAAAGGTTTTGAATCTTGTGATGTCGATCCTCTTCCAAAACATTTTCATTTCTTTACTCATCGTTATGGCCATCAAAAACAAAACGCAAGCGGAAGGACTTTATTCATAAATGGGTTCAACAACGTTCATCATGAAAACTAAGGGAATAAATTGTCAAATACATCATGACTTCCAAACGAACAAAATTCTAATCTCCAAAGTCTAAACGAAAGATAAATCCAGGTTCAATGTCTAAATGACTATAAAAGAAATGGAAAAGCTATCGTCAATTCAGTCCACTAAGAGCTCCTAAGCACTCTTCACTCATACCCAGCTTCCCTTTTATTACCTGCCGCGGAGAAAAGAAAATGCGGCTGAGCTAAAGCTCAGTGAACAGATATAAATGAAACAGATAGATCAAACATATATAGTAAACGAAATGAAATTAGAGATTTCATATACCATCATAACAGAACGAATAAGTAGCCAAACAAAACATATAGAAATGCCCACCGAGCTCGAAACAAATGTCTAAAGCATGCCACATGCTTAGACCCTACAATCAAATGCATATCATATCATATCAAATTGTACATGGGAGCTGCAGCTCCAGATGTACCCTACAAAGTGTGCAATGGGGTGTTGGCACCACACTAAGCCATGCACAAAAACGAAACGAAACGAAGTACCTAGGATGCATCCATACGCTCCCTACAAATCAAATCATATATGGCCAATTGCATAATAGAGCTCACAAAACAAAAGAGAACGCCGTGGACTGATCATACAGCCACAAATAGTGTCACGCCATTGGTGCCTCAATGACGCGGCCATGGTACCTCATGGTAGGTTAGCTCGGGCATCAAAAACTGAACAATGGGTTATATTAGCATATCGAAGAAACATATTATGTCCAAAGAGATCAGGTCTAACAAAACGGATAAGTCATATCTATGGCTATGTCAAATGAGGCATGTATCATCGAATTCAAAGGCTCAACGAATTATCAAATAAGGTTGCAACAAATAACGAATCATAGGATGGGAAACATAAATAGGGATTTCAGCGAGGCAAATAGATACGGAGCAAAAATCATAAGAATCCTTAAAAGAAAGGATAGAATATTTGTTACGATAACGGAACCAAACCAGACTAGCAACGCATAAAATTCATAATAATAGTAAAGAGGAAGTAGTATTGAGAATATCCGTTACGAAACAAAATAATGCTTAAAGAGAGAGTAGATATATCCGTACCTTAGCCAAACTCGACGCCTAAACAATGTCCAAACTTATTTTCCGTCAAATGATCTACAAGGGTTAAGCCACTACTACTTATTAATAACGAACCAATTAATTAATGGTTTAGTCTTGCGGTTTAAACTCATTCTTTTTTATTCCAAAAAGTATTTATATATCCGTTTTAACTATATAAACATGAGCTGAACTAACTGATCCTTGTTACCTATCGTGATTACAAAAATACAATATATAATTATGTGAAAATTCACGCCTATTAGTGAATGCAAATTTAGTACTAGTTTTCTAAAAGCATTACTTCACGTGGCTAAATTTTGATATATATACAAAGGATGCCCTTAAGTTTAGATTAAATATATCTTGATTTGTATAATTTGTTTTAACATCACTGATGTTAAACTTAACAAACATATGCATAAGCATGTCATCTTTTTCACCAAAATCATAACCGTACCCATCTATGAACCTTTTTCATAATTTCTTTACTCCATTTTAGTTCTAAATTTATGCTTAATCAAATCTTGATGTTAATAATTATAGTCGTGTCATACATAGGTTTAGTTTTCACGATACTCTAAAAAAAAAAAAATTCATGTTGAAACCCGAAACGATTTATTCTTAATGGTGACTTAGGGCTATGTTTTTAATCATAAGAAACTGTTTACCATATTACATTAGAACTAAGATTAGCACAATTTTATTTACATTAAGTGATAGTTTATGATTTCATAACAAGACTTTGCGTTCAAATATACCTTTAGGCTAGACAAGAACGATCGAAACAGAAAACACGAACCGATCCTAGACAAGTAAGAACCGAGCACCCGAGATTCAAAGGGTGATATCGAACCCAATACCAAAACGTACACTGATCACCTGAAGTACCACTCACAAAACGTACGAAGCGGAATCGGACACAAGCACACACGCAACTCAACGAATTCGAACCAACATTAACCGAATACGAACCGAGAGCAACTCTAGCATTGAGAAAAAAAAACTTCACGGTTTAGCACTTTCAACCAATTTTATTTGTTGCATATGTGCAATGATTATTGATTTTGGGGTGAATGAGATTTTTGGTATTTATTTGCATTGAGAAAGAAATGTCAACTGATATGTTTACTATTAAACTCGAGTCCAATTAACTTGCCGAAAACTTTTGTTGATTACTCTTTGACTTGCCCATTATATAGCATTTAAAATCTCCCACGTTTAATTAAATTAGGAAGCATATAATATAATTATTATATACTATATTATCTAATATATTTTACTTTCGCCTAAGCAAATTATACAATTACATTTTTTTTTGTCATAAACTTTGTATTTTGCATAACTACAATATGACACAATAAAAATTTCTCTAAAATTTTTAGGGGGTACTTACAATTCTACCACCTTGGAAATAATTTCGTCCCCGAAATTTAGATGATCATAAAACTGTGCGGACAACGGAAATGAAGTGTGTAGCGTTACATTATGACTTTTTTTAATCAGGTATAGTATATATTTCTATATATTAAATTTCTTGCGTTGTTATTAAATTACCCTGCCTTAAAATTTCGACCGCGGAAATTTAAGCAAGAATTACAAGACGAAGACCATTTTTCTCTTAACGATCGCTTCATCACCAAAATTGTCCCACGTTAAGAGAAACGTAAAACTTCAATAGAGTGCATACTTCTCCGCGTGGTTACTCTCCATGTACATGGCTCGTACAAAGTGACAGATGTGATGTCTCAAAGGTATGTATGTAACTCGTCATTAGTATGAGTTTCTTTTCTTACTTTTATTAAGGGTATTAACTCATGAAAGATACGATTTATCAAATCCATAAAAACAGTTGGAGTATTAGTCAATCCAAACGGCATCACAAGAAACTCATAATGACCGTAACGAGTGCGAAAGGCTGTTTTGGAAATGTCTTGCTCCTTTACACGTAGCTGATGATAACCCGATCTCAGATCAATCTTTGAGAAAAACTTTGCACCCTGAAGTTGATCAAACAAATCATCGATTCGCGGTAGCGGATACTTGTTTCTAACTGTAATACGATTCAGCTCCCTATAATCAATACACAACCTCATGCTACCATCTTTCTTCTTCACAAATAAAACTGGCGCGCCCCACGGAGATACGCTCGGTCGAATAAAACCACGTTCGAGAAGTTCTTGCAGTTGATCTTTTAGTTCCTTCAATTCAACTGGCGCCATTCTGTACGGAGCTTTAGAAATGGGTTGAGCACCAGGAATCAACTCAATAGTGAATTCAACTTCACGCTCAGGTGGTAGTCCTGGCAGCTCATCAGGAAAATTTCGAACTACTGGATGACTCTCGAGGCGAGGTCCATCCAACGAAGTGTCTTTAATTGATGCTAAGAAACCTTCACAACCATGGGAAATTAGTGTTTGAAGCTTTTGAGCTGAGATGATTTTAAAAAGGCTTACCAGGTCGAGAACATGTAAATGGAATTCAGGAATGTTCAAATCGCCAAATATGAACGTTATCGAATACTGTCGATGTAGTCGATTGCTCAGACAAACAAAAACACCAAAAACATATCATTCCATAAGAATAATATCGAAATCACTCATTTCTAAAGGAAGCAAATTAGCAGAACGAATCTTATCATCAAAACATAACGGACAATCTCTATACTCATGACCAATAACCACATTATTTTTCATAGGCGTAGAAATAGATAATGCATAATCCAATAATGTAGAGGGGACTTTAATATGTTTAGAAAATGCAAGAGAAACCACAGAATGCGTCGCACCGGTATCGAATAAAACAAACACATCACGATCATACATATAAAGAGTTCCTGGATACATAGTTCATGGGGAATTAGCTGCGCTGATCATAGTCAATGCAAATTACTCTAACGCTTGTAGCATGTGGCTTGTTGTTCATATTACCCCTTGTGCTTGTTCTACTTTTCTTACAATCTTTAGCAAAATGCCCAACATTCACATTCAAAGCACGCACCAGTAGACTGTGAACGCTTTCCCGGATGAAGTTTCCCACCAATGTTACATAGGGGAGTTGAGGCATAATCCGAGTATCCATCTGGCTTGATGACCCATTAAGAACGACCATACTGTTTACCCTGAACCTGTTAATACCTGGTCACACCATGCCTCTGGAGTACCTGTACCCATCTGTACTGTTATTACTTGTTGTCACATCCGTGTCTATCAACTCGCCTTGTTACTTTCTCATACCTGTCTCTGTTGCCATATCTGCCACCGTTGCCATATCTGTCACTATCCCTTCGATCATAAGCTCTCTGATTAGACCCCCGTGATGGTATTTCTGATGGTCGTATATGATGGCCGTCTCTGTCCCTCTTGTTGTTTCCTTCATTCTTTGACCTATCACGAAAAATTTCATTGTTTCTTGCAGCATTGCACCTGTGCTACATCAGTAAACTCAGTGTTCAAGATCCTGTCAAGTACAAAGTCATTCAGACCCCATTTAAAGTGTTTAGCCTGTTCTTCCTGGGTGCCCGCCTTAGCCCCCAAGAAACCTGCCAATCTAAGAAATCTCTTCATAAAATCAATACTAGTTTCCTCAGGTAGTTGACGAATCGATTTGTACTCTCGTTCACACTTTTCTTTCTCAGAGTATGGAAAATACTGCAAAAAGAAGATGTCACGAAAACTTCATTTCCATGACAGCGTCGCTACATAAGCATCACCTCCTTTTGCTTGTTTATACGCCCTCCACCAACTGTGGGCATCACCTTCCAGCTTATATGTCGCCAATCTGGCCTTGAACTGATCACCGCATCCCAAAACCTCAAAGATCTTCTCGATATGTGCTATCCAGTTTTCTGCTTCAACTGGCGTGGAAGCTGAACTAAAAGTTTGGGGTTTCTGTTTCTGGAACCTCTCCAACCATACATGGATAACCCCCCAGGGGTGTGCATCCCCATCATTACCTGAACCCTCGGTGTTTACACGTCTAGCATTCCTTCGATTAACGTTATTCCCATTATTCTCATTTTGGCGAATCTCGTCGGTTATGCGAGCAGTAAGAGTCGGTAACAAGTCTGCAACTGCCTGTGCTACCGCAGCAGTAAATGCAGGATCTGCTTCGTTGTTCACACGATTGCGTTCGAGGATGCCCTTCTAAAACGATTAACTAATATGAAACAACAAAGACAAATTAGGGTTAAGATCAAAATTCGAATGAGAGCGATTAGATCGGAAATGAAACCTAATGTCTACCCAATCCTCACAGGTCATAACCTAAGTTCTACAGGACGAACCTGGCTCTGATACCATAATTGTAACACCCCACCCGAGAACGGGTCAAATGTCACACTTATGGCATCAAAACAAACGCAAGCGGAAGACTTTATTCATAAAATGGTTCAACAACGTTCATCATGAAAACTAAGGGAATAAATTGTCAAATACATCATGACTTCTAAACGAACAAAATTTTAATCTCCAAGTCTAAAGAAGATAAATCCAGTTTAATGTCAAAATGACTATATAGTGAAAATGAAAAGACTAGCGCAATTCAAGTCACCTAAGAGCTCCTAGCATCTCTTCACTCATGCCCAGCTTCCCTCTTATTACCTGCCGCGGAGAAAGGAAAATGCGGCTAAGCTAAAGCTCAGTGAACAAATATAAATGAAACAGATAGATCAAACATATCTAGTAAACGAAATGAAATTAGAGATTTCATATACCATCATAACTGAACGAATAAGTAGCCAAACAAAACATATAGAAAATGCCACCAAACTAGAAACAAATGTCTAAACATGCCAACGATGCTTAGACCTACCAATCAAATGCATATCATATCATATCAAATTGTACATGGGAGCTGCAGCTCCAGATGTACCCTACAAAGTGTGCAATGGGGTGTTGGCACCACACTAAGCCATGCACCAAAACGAAACGAAATGAAGTACCTAGGATGCATCCATACGCTCCCTACAAATCAAATCATATATGGCCAATTGCTAATAGAGCTCACAAACAAAAGGGAACACCGTGGATGATTCACACCGCCACAAATAGTGTCACGCCATTGGTGCCTCAATGACGCGGCCATGGTACCTCCATGGCTAGTTAGCTCGTCATCAGAACAGAACAAAGGGTTCATATAGCATATCGAAACGAAACATATTATGTCTAAAGAAGATCATGTCTAAACAAAACGGATAAGTTCATATCATGGCTATGTCAAATGAAGCATGTATCAAACGAATTCAAAGGCTCAACGAAGTTATCAAATAAGGTTGCAACAAATAACGAATCATAGGATGGGAAACATAAATAGAGATTTCAGGATTGCAAATAGATACGGAGCAAAAATCATAAGAATCCTTAAAAGAAAGGATAGAATATGTGTACGAATAACCGAACAAACGAAGCAACGCATAAATCATAATAATAGTAAAGAGAAGTAGGTATTGAGAATATCCGTACGAACAAATAATGCTTAAAGAGAGAGTAGATATATCCGTACCTTAGCCAAACTCGACGCCTAAACAATGTCCAAACTTATTTTCCGTCAAATGATCTACAAGGGTTAAGCCACTACTACTTATTAATAACGAACCAATTAATTAATGGTTTAGTCTTGCGGTTTAAACTCATTCTTTTTTATTCCAAAAAGTATTTATATCCGTTTTAACTATATAAACATGAGCTGAACTAACTGACCTTGTACCTAAACGTGAATACAAAATACAATATATAATTATGTGAAAATTCACGCCTATTAGTGAAATGCAAATATAGTACTAGTTTTCTAAAAGCGATAAAACATGACTTCAAGTGCTTAATTTTGATTATATATACAAATGGCTGCATTAAGTTTAGATTAAATATATCTTGATTTGTATAATTTGTTTTAACATCACTGATGTTAAACTTAACAAACATATGCATAAGCATGTCATCTTTTTCACCAAAATCATAACCGTACCCATCTATGAACCTTTTTCATAATTTCTTTACTCATATTTTAGATTACTAAATCTCATGCTTAAAATCTTGAAGTTATATAATTATAGTTGTGGCATACCTAGGTTTAGTTTTCACTGATACTCACTTGTTTACCAAAAACGATTTATTTTTATGGTGACTTTAGGCTATGTTTTTAATAATACGATCATGTTTACCTATATTACCATAGAACAAGGATTAGCCAATTATTTAAATTAACGTGAAGCTCTTTTTGATTTCATAATAAGTCTTTGGTTCTAAATATACCTTTAGGCTAGGACAAGAACGATCTGAAACAGAAAACCACGAACTCGAACTAGACAAGTTACGAACATGAGACACTGAGATTCTACGAGGAGATATCGACCCCTTACCAAACGTACACGATCAGCCTGAACGTACCATCACCAAAACGCACAAAGCGAAATCGGACGCAAGCACCACCGCACTTCAAACCGAAATTCGAACCAAACTTAACCGAATACGAAACGAGACGCCAAATACTAAGCATATGAGAAAAAAAACTTCACGTTTAAGCACTTTCAACCAATTTTAATTTGTGCAAATGTGCATATGATATATTGATTTGGAGTGACATGAGATTTTGGTTATTTATTTGATGAGTATGAAATGTAACTGATATTGGGGGGATATATAACTCGGTCCAATTAAACTTGCCGAAAAAATTTTATGATTACCTTTGACTTTGCCATTATATAGCCATTTAAATTCCCCAAGTTTAATTAATTTTAGAGGCCATCATAATCTAATTATTATATACCAATATTATCTAATATATTTTAATTTCACTAAGAAATACTACTATTAATTTTTTTTTTTTGTCATAAACTTTTATTTGCATTAATAAATATGACACAATAAAATTTTCCTCTAAATGTTTTTAGGGTATTACACGGTTGATCCTCTTCCAAAGCATTTTAAATACTTTACACATCGACCCGATGCTACGGGTCGAATGAGTTTAAGTGTTATTATGAAATTCACATCCATTATACGCCAATTAGCATACGAAAACACGCTCGATGCATTTGATGAATATTTACAAATGAGTGAGCATACAACACGTAATTGTCTAGATAATTTTAATAAGTGCATTATTGATTTGTAATGTTGAGCTATTTAAGATAAAAGCAAAATGATGAAGTTGATAAGGTATATGCATGCACATGAAGAATAAATTCATGTTTTCGAGAATCTGAAAGCACTTGATTGTATGCACGGGAATGGAAACATATCCCAAAATTATGAAAGGGGACAATAGGTAGGGGTGTATAAAAAATAAATACCCAACTATTATGCTTGAGGATGTTGCTTTGCAAGAGTTGTGGATTTTGCATGCGTTTTTGAGGTAGCGGGTGAAAATAACAATATTAATGTTTTAGATAATTCTCCGTTATTTGATGACCTTTGTGGAAAGTTGAAGATGGGGGGTGAATAGTTTCACTGTTAATTTATGTTTTAAAAGTTTGTTTATAAAAATCTTAGATTCTTGTTTATGTGAGATCAATCAACATGTAACACTATAACTACAAAAAATAAAGACAAGATAAGAGTAAAGAAATAGAACAATCAATCACAACACCAAGAATTATAGTGGTTCGGTACGAAGCTCTTCTTGCTACCCCACTCCCCTAGTATACGACTCGAGATTTCACTATGTCAACAAGCTCCCTTCAGGGGGAGAAAACCGTTAGACATTGCTTATACCAATTTCTGACACTAAGCTAGATGTCGGAGTTTCAGTCTTAGCTAGAACCAATCTACCACTCCATAAGTGTATTTTAAAGACTAAAATACTAACCGACACACAAACAACACTTCCAGACTTACCTTAGAGATGATGTAAGAGATGAGAAATAAGTTCTAAACCCGTGTTTAGATTCAAAACCAAAGCTTACAAGCTTATAAACCCTAGATTAGGTTTGAAACCCTAATCTTCCCTTTTCTTCCTTAAACCTTGCAAATGATGAACCAATGCTTGCAAACACCTTAGTATGCCTTAGGATTGATGTGTAAAGGGTTGTATGGATTGTATAAAAATTTTGTATGATTTGTTTATATGAGCTTATTGAGCCGTGGGTTAGGAGAGGAAGAGGAAAGAAAGATATGATTTTTTTGTTAAATGTTTAAGAAAGGAAGAGTACATGCTTGATATATATAGTGAAAATATCTTAATAACCTAACCATGGTTACTTTCTAACCCTAGTACAAGGTTAAGAAGTCAAGTTGCTCATGGTGTAAGAATTTGTTTCTTATAATATCTAGATATTTCTATAATATCTAGATATTATGGACAAGTGATAAATCTTGGTCCTATTATCAAAAATTCGGCATATATAACATATATGTGATGTTATTTTGATTATTTTGGGTATTGGGTATAATCGTGGGTATTCGTTTAAGCGTAGATAGGTTTTGGTGCTTCCGGGTATGCCGAAACGCGTTTTATCGTGAAACGTAAGCATTTTACGTAGCCAATAAAAATAAGATGAACAAAGTTATTAATTATCCTTATAATAATCATATAACACTTGCTTGATGTAAACATTTAATCGTTTAATGCCTGTTTACATTTAATGGTCATTTTTAGTTTACGCGATTTAACTTAACGTTTACGATTTAAGAGCAAACGCGTAAAACCCTAAAAATAAATTGTGAATTACATAATGTCATACAATGACCTAAAACACGAGGTGTTATAAAATTTACCCACAGTGGCCAACTTTCGTCAAATCATTCACGATCGCAAATGACGAGAAACAGGGTTTCTTTAAAAGGCGACAAGAAGATGCACGAAATGATGTCGAACGTGCTTTTGGTGTTCTCCAAGGACGTTGGGGGAATAATACAGCAACCGACACGTCAATACCATGTCAACAGGATACGTAGAATCATGTATTCTTGCATCATAATTCATAACATGATTTTAGAAGATCAAAAGATGGTGTTTAGTGACTGGAACGAAATGCATGCTAATCTGTCAAGAAATATGCAACATACTTGGATTGAAAGATGCGACGTCCAACGTCAAAAAGCAAAATAAATACGGGATAAAGAAGTGCATCTTCGTATTCAACGAAACCTTATGGAGCATATTTGGCAACAACGTGAAGATGAAGATGCATAATTTTAGTCGTCGGGGCGTATGTTTTTTTTATATTTTTTTCGTATGTTTTTCTAATTTTCATTTGTTTTTTTAAGTATTGTAATTTGTATTTTTATTTAATGAATGAAATGTTTTAGTTTGTTTAATGAATGAAATGCATCCATTAATTTGTATTTTTATTTAAAAGGTGTTGTTTTATTTGAAAAAAATGGTGTTATGATTGCAGTGTGTTTTTTGGGTGTTGGTGTTGAAATGTTAAAGCTGATGTGGCGCTGATGTGTCGGTGTTATGGTGTTATGACACCTGAACCTCTAAGGATGATTGACTAATCCTAAGAGCATAAGGTTTCCTAGAGTTATACGGCTCGTATTATAGAAAAAACTGCTGCTAATATGTATTTTTCTCTTATAACTTACAACCTATAACTTAACCAAAAACAAACTCTTTCCATAACTCAAGTTATATGACACCTTTCGACCCCAAAATTTTAATATTTTTTTTCTCAATTATTCAAATAAAACAACACATTTCATTAAATTATAAATAATGATATATTAAAAATAAGAAATTGAAAAAAAATACAATTAAGTGTTTAAAAATACACTTTCCGATCCCTAAGTTTTTTGTTTTTCCTTCGAGCTATGTCGGATCTTTCGACCCAAATACGTTGCAAATCCGGCTGGGGAGAAATATACAATTCGATGAATTCACTTATTGTGAATTCACGATCTTTCAATATCATGTTATATAATATGATGCAACAATACATGATTTTCGTAGCGTGTTGATTTAGTAAGCACGTGCAGGTTGTTGTGAAATTCCCCAACGACCTTGTAGGATTCTGAAAGCTCATTCAATATCTTTTCTTGCACTTTCTTAAACTCTTTTAAATTTTATTGTTTTTTAATCCATTGCAAGGGAAAACGTTTTGACAAACGTAGACCATTAAGAACAAATTTCATCCACTAAATAGTAACCTTATTCGTACGTTTTTCCATTTACTACAAATGGAGCTTCTGGAGTAATATCGCCAGTAAGGTCATCAAATAAGTTTGAACTATATAGAACATCGATGTCGTTATTTTCCCCCCACAACACCAAAACATGCATGCCAAATTCACAAATCATGTGATGCAATGACTTCAAGCATTCTTTTTAATTGCCTATGTAATTCCTTCAGGCATTTTGTCCATTCTCAATGCATATAATCAATGCTCCCGAGCATTCTCAAGAGTCCATGTTTTTCTTCGAG
>BQNB010020269.1:3580-15812 GCA_026074375.1 Tanacetum coccineum | reverse complement strand
TTTGCCTCTGAAAATCGACTTTTGTGGTTTAAGTATCGAGAATATGATTTAGCACACTTAAAACTTGTTTTTGAGTTTTCTATTTATACTGTCTAGAGTCGGTCTCGATACGGCGTATCCAAGGGATTGGATATAGCGTATTAGGGGTTTCTTGGAGTATGGACCACGATTGATATCTTCCAGAATCTTCACATACTATATCTTTGATACTGCGTATAGCCTTCTTCTGGATACGGCGTATTGGGCTTGTTTCCTTCGTGGTCTTTGGTGAGTTCAGGCACAATACGTCGTATCTTCTTGATGGATATGGCGTATTGGTCTTTAGAATAGTAATCTTCAAAATATCTTCGTTTAAGCTCCAGAATGCGCGCTTTTTGTTAACTTTCACCAAGTACTCCTTAATTATTTCAATTTTCAAATATAAACGATTAAGTAACAATTCTTTGCAATAATTATACAATATGGGTTAATTACATGGGATAAATGATGCTATAAAATGTACGTTATTTGATGTCATCATATACGTATAGTGAATATGAAGTACGAGATCACATATTGGGCCCATGAAAAGGTTGAGAAACGATAAATCAAAAGCGCCTCATGGGTTGTTCATGGCGTTAATCAAACTTTGTTCCAAGTTGATGATGCGCGATATAATCGTGAAGTGAATTTAACGAATGGAGAATGTAAATGTCATAAATGGAATTTTGTTAATGTGATTCGAAGAGTTTGTCATTGTTGTGTGTACTAACTGCATGTCCATGTTTGTTTGTACGAATGGGTGTTTGTAGCAGCGTGGTTGATGAATACGTTGTTGTTTTGCTCAAATTGCTGGCCCATTTGTTGTGGGTGTGGATGTTGAGATGATAAGTCTTCTTCCATTTTTGTCTAGTAATGGTGTTCCCTGGGTTCTTGTTGACCCTGGTGGGATTTTCTAGGTTTATATTAGGATGGAAGATGAGGAAAGTCTTGCATATGACTTCCTATCTTCTTTTAAGATCCATCAGGGTGAGTTTGTTTTCATGATAAGAAACTTAAATGTTGCACCGTGCAATCAAGGTAAGAATGTTCACCTTTAGTGCAAGCAAGTTAATTATATAAAAATGGGGCTATGAACTCACCTCAAGTGAATGTGTTGATTATATAAATCAAATAAGTAAATTGTCTCGCGATATCGAATGCAACCTATATATAATTATAGGGCAGTAAGAGTATCGTGTTCTGTATGAATGTAAATACAACATCTACAAGTTATATAGTTGCACTAATCACTATTAGTTTTTGTTATAATTTAAAAAAGTCATAAATAGTATTTAAATCGTATTTGTTAAATAAATGTATATGTATCTGTATCCGTAAAATAAAATGTTATCTTTATCCAACAATTGATTAATTGTTAATAATATATGATTTAGTATTTTTATTGATCATATAATGATATTATATAATTAATTTAATTGCTTTTATAAAAATAGTGCACAAGTATAAAAATAGTGCATAAGGTTTTATAAACCTTATATCTTTATCGTTTTAACTTTGTTTTATACATTTCGTATGTCTACGGTTTCGTATTAAGAAAATTTATCACAATATTACATTTATAATATTTTCGCTACTGTATGTACAGTCAAAATTTTACTGTTTCTGTAAAATTATAAACTACTTTTATATAATTAATTGTTGTAACCTCGTAAAAATCATAACTCATTCGTTTTAATTCCGTTTCGCTTGTTCAATATATGTATGGAATCGTGACGAGATACACTATTTAAATAAAATGTCTACTGTTTTTATAAAAATATGAGTTGGGACAGTAAATTTAAAATCTTTATAAAATTACTTTTATAACTTTAAATCTTTCAAAACTCGTAACTTATTCGTTTTAATTCCGTTTTTCAAGTTTCTTATATGTTTGGAATCCTCATGACATGTACTATCATTATAAAATATTTATAAATTTCTATCTGATCTTTAACAGTAATGGTTTTTATAAAATAACTTTTATAAAAACACTTTTATATATTTAATTATAGTAAATTTGTAAATGTCATAATTTCTTCGTTATAGCTCGGTTTTTCGAGTTATTTATATGCTTACGATCCTTATAATATGTAATTTTTTAATAAAATGCTTCCAAGATTTATAAAAATTCGAAATCAAACAGTTGGTCCAAAACAGTAGGTATTTATATATATTTCATAAATCTAGTTTTATAAACTATTCCTTGGTTCTAATTTGTACAATTTCTTTGCAATACTTTATACCATATTTCTTACATCTTTTAGGTTCTCTAAATTGTGTCCATAATGATTGTCTAAGATAAAATGTCCTCGCTTTGTTTGTACATAACTTTGTAATTAACTTTCAACAAATTAATTTATACATTAAACTTATAAATTAATTAACCACTTGTATAATATATATTCTTGTGTTTACATAATTGTAACATCATTTCCAACATATGAACATATAGATTCGAATATATATATATATATATATTTATTTATATTATATTATATATATATATATATATATATATATATATATATACATATGTGCTTGTAATATTTCATAAATCAGAAAAACAAACCTAGGTGGTGATTAACATAATAACAAGTATGTAAAATAATTAAATGAATAATTAAAGAAATTAGGGTTCAAGTAAACCTTAGAGAAGTGTAGAAAAATAAAGAACACAAGGTCAAACCCTAAAAATCAAACCCAAATTCAAAACCCTAACTAAAAACCCCTAGTTATCTTCTTGATTACAACCCTTACAAAATAATATCCAAGCTTCCAAACCACCTTGCAACACCTTAGATATAATACCTAAGAAACCTTGTATGCTTAATACCCTTGAAAAATCAAAACTATGAAGACCCTGGAACGCTATATTGAGCCGTGGGTTTATGAGTGTGAGAAGAGAGAAATGTGTTTGATTTTTACTTGTAAAATGGAAGTGTGTTAAGTCTTGCATTAGTACATCTATATATACTAGGAGTATTTAGCTAAACCATGGATATAAGAGGTGGTTTATGGTACACTTGTGTAAGGTGCTCTCCTCCTCCCTAGGAGGAGGGATGAGACTTTAGTGGGAAGTTTTAAACATGTGTTTTATTGAAAATATTATTTGAATTTGGGTTTAGTATTTTTCTTATGCATAGATCCGGCCCCTTAGTATAATAAGATAGGAAATGATTAAATTTTCATGTATTGGGTATAAAAGTAAGTATTTGTTTGAGTATAGATGGGTATTGGTGCTTTCGTGTACGCTTAAATGTATTATTTGCGAAACGTAAACGTTTTACGTAACCAATAAAAATAAAATGTGAAAAGTTATAAATTATCCTCGTAATAATTATATAACACTTGCTTGACGTAAACTTTTACTTGTGTGATGTTCGTTTACGTTGAATGTTGATTTTTAATTTACGCGATTTAACTAAACGAGGAAAATTAAAAGTAAATGCGTAAAAGCCTAAAAATAAATAATGGAAAGTGTTGAGTCGTAAAATGAACTGAAATAACGGGATGTTACATTTGGGTTTTCTTATTTTATCCGCTTTCTTCTTCATCTTATATGCTTATTTTGAGATGAAACAAGCAGAGTTTTGTATGCTTGCAACAGTCGTATTTCTTGAGCACTAATTCTTCATTTTTGAATCTCATTTGTTAGATTACGTTGGCTGCATTTGTTACAACAGGTTGAGCCAGGTTCTGTGGTTTTTGGGTTCTTGCCCCCACCTCTCGACCCCTAAATCACGACGGTTCGTGATGTTTGGAGATTTAACTTGTTTGTGCTGGTTCGTGTCTACAAGGATGTTGATGATGATTGGAGAAGAAGATTTACAGATTATGAGACAAGGCCGAGGTTACAGGCAATTAACTCTAGCTCTAATATAAGGCTAATTGAAATT
This sequence comes from Tanacetum coccineum, assembly GCA_026074375.1. NCBI lineage: Eukaryota > Viridiplantae > Streptophyta > Magnoliopsida > Asterales > Asteraceae > Tanacetum > Tanacetum coccineum. The sequence goes on along the minus strand of BQNB010020269.1, from coordinate 11,895 downwards.
TCATATATTGTTTTAGCCATGTGAACGGTAGCAGTACCTTAAGATTTTTTTGTTTGCCGATTACGCTGCAAATTTGTAACAAAGACAGTTTTACGACATATACGAAATATATATTTGAGTACTTTCGTAAGCAAACACCCCGCAGCGGGAGCGCGGCCTTATAACCTCGTCTTATATAAATACAGGGGTTTAAACTAGGCAAAGTTTCTTTACTTTAGGGACTATAAAAACTAATTCACCACCAAATTTGCCTTTAACTATAAAAGCAATATAATTTCCCGCAAATTTGCACGGGAAAGCAGATGCTCATTTTCCCTCAATTTAGGTAAAATTTAACGGTCACTAGTTAAATCTGAATTTAATTATAAAATTTCACCATAATATTCTGATGATTGTAGTTTATGTGTGATTATGAATGTTAGGGTTTATAATTACGTTATCGAATTTATTTAGATGTTAGTAATGCTTTTTCTATACTTTGTTGAGGTGAATTTGTTACGAAGGTTACGATATCAGTATAAAGGCTTATGAAAATCAAGTGATGTATAGCTAGTTACATGTTAGTGGCTTACACAAAGGCATAATTATTACATATTTTTTTTTACCTAATTTTTTCTTTACGCTATTCTTCTGGTGATGTTTGACTGAAACTTAGCAGTATAGCTTTATAAAGTTGTTTTATAAAAGTGTTTCGTAAAGTAGATGTAGTTTTATTATGATGTGTGAACTCAAGTAAACATAGCGTTAGAAATTTAGTGCTTGTTTTGGTAGTGTTAGAAAAAGTAGCGTTAGAATTTTAATTTTCGCTTTTAGAGCTTGTTGCCAAACAAGTTTTTTTTTATCATAAATGCTAAACGCTAACGGCTCCAAAATGCTCCGCGCTACACACACTTAAATCATTGTTAGCGATTTTTATTGCATTATATTATTTATGTGATGAATGGAACCGTTTTATCGTTCTTTTCGTTAGAATAATGTGTTGCTAATTTTATCTAAATGATGTTTTAAACACTTTTTATGATGTAAATATTTTACAAACCTACCATTGGGGCATTGGCCTAATGGTATCATTCTCTCACCGCGAACGTACAGTACTTATCCATCTATCCGTCATTACCTTGGTCTTTGGTGGAGGATCAATCGATCCAAAAGAGGTGCACGAGTGAGGGTTTCCTCGCCGGTCTAAACTTTTGAGGAAGTATATCTACAAACCTGCAGTAACTAGTTTTATGGCTTGTAAATGGATTTGGATGTGCGGGATTAATTATCATTTATGTTGGTAGAGAAATGATCTGAAGTGTTCCTCATGTTGCTTTGAAAATCCAATTTGCTCAGAGATTATGCTTGTCCTGCTGTTTATTAGCATTTAAAGGGGTGTTTGGATTAGCTAATTTTTAAGCTTGTGGGCTTGTTTGAATTTGAGAAAGCTCATTAGACTACTTCTTTTGGCTTATAAGCTTATTAACTTGAGCTTATGCACTTAAGTAAGCCAAAAGCTAAAGTTGATAAACTCAAAAGCCAAATACAAGTGAGCTTATGAGCTTTTCCAATGTCAAATAAGCCCATAAGCCCCGACCATACGCTAATCCAAACACTCCCGTAGCTCCAATCGGAGAACAAGTGATTGTTGACAAAGGGTCCTATTGTTTGAAATTAAGGTTGAACATTAAAGGAAAAGATATGATTTGAGAATTTGATAAACTGAATTTGGTTCACATGTAACTATGGGATAAAATCTTGAGATAATATAAAAAATTTATACGAGTCAGGCTGTCAGAGCGATATATCTTTACGGCTGTGGGGTACTTAATTGGTTCTCGGTCATTAACTGTGCCATCATTCTATCTGTATGGTTTAATGTCACGATAGAACACAGTAGTTTAGGACTATGCAAGTAGTTTATGTATTTTACACTGTTGCGTATGATTCCTGCATACAGCATATCACACGGTGTATTAGTTTGTGACATAAACTGGTATACTATAATTCACCTGTCACGTGGAATTCAATTCTACGACTAGGGTAATTTTATGTTTAGATTGCCTGTAATTACAAACTTTTTTCAGCAAAATCACTTCATACCGTATCTGTTTTGCTTAATCCGAGTCACACATTCACAAATCATACATGAAATTGTTAGTTTTTTTTTAGCACTTTCGGGGTTAGAAAAATATATGTGCTATCCCAGTATCTTGTAAAGTCATTCTATTAAAAAAAACACTCGATGTCTAAGATTAAAGATGAAGTTACAAAATACATTGAATGCCATTCCACAGTATCCTCCATAGTCGATACTACTTATCGCCCTTCAACCATGGATATACTGAGAGCATTTATAGAACACGTGTTTGGGGATTCCTGTCCAATGCTGCTTCCGGACAGCCTTTGTAAAGTAAATAATGGTTCTTTTGGCTCTGGAAGATCAATTTCACTGCATAGCATAGAAACGACTTCTGTCATCGTTGGCCTGTCCTTAGCCAGGTCCTGAACACAAAGAAGTCCAACATGTAAGCATCGCAAACCCTCTGGTAGACATGACGGCTTTGCCAATGCTTGATCAATGAATTGGTCTCCTCTGCCTTCCTTCCATGACTTCCATGCCTGAAATATATGTTATATTTTGTAAGAAGCCATCAAAAGCTGGCATGTAAACGGAATGAAGTTTTGTGGTATGGTATTATACTTACGTGTGCAAGAGGATAAACTTGTTCATGATGTATAATTTCAGTATTTTTCTTACCACTGATAATCTCTAAGAGCATTACCCCGTAACTAAATACGTCTGATTTCTCTGAAATCACTCCTCCTTAGCTTGTTCTGGAGTCATATAGCACTGAATTTCATCATTAAACGCTTATAGTTAGCATTTGCCTAAAAATATAACAATTTGCCATCATATAGTGGAAAATGTTTAATGAATAGCTTGCTCACGAATAGTAGAGTTATTCGTGCTCTGAAGTTTTGGAGAAGGATAGTTGTAAGTGAACGAATTGTAATATTGAGTTTCATGTTATGATGTGCTCAAGAAAACCAGAGCTAATATTTATTTGTTCTAATGGGACTTCTGTTATAAGTTTTACTACTTTGCTTTTATGAGTTATAGACTGATATTGATACACGAGAATCATAATTTGAAGAGGAGATAGAAGATTCTCACTATGTTCCAACAATCCGGCGAGTATTCGCAAGCTCTTGTGTCATTTGAAAATTCCGTGCCAATCCAAAGTCTGATATCTTGGGATTCATTTTCTCATCTAGTAGTATATTACTACACTTCAAATCTCTGTGTATGATTCTTAAAACAAAGAATAACGATGGTGGTAAAATAAAGTGGATCGGCCCATGCCATGAATAATGTTGAAACGTGTTGGCCAATCAACGTTGCAGGTTTCTTGGATATGGTCACCAAAACACTAAACTATAAGAAAAGGTATAATTTTTTGATAAAAGAAAACACAGAGAAGTCAAGTTAATCTGACCAAAGAGAAAAGTGTCTAAGCTTTTGTTTGTCATGTACTCGTAAATCAATAGTCTCTCTTTTCCTTCAATGCAGCAACCTAAAAGTTTAACGAGATTTCTATGTTGGAGCTTGGAAATCAACGCTATTTCATTCTTAAACTCTTCAATTCCTTGCCCGGATTCACCTGACAGCCTCTTAACCGCTATCTGCTGCCCATCATCTAGCATTCCCTAGTTTAAGTTAATGTGTTAAGTACTACGTAGTTAGTAGTTAGTGTGCTACTATAAAAACAAGTATGTAATGCAAGTGCATTAATACCTTATAAACTGGGCCGAATCCTCCTTCGCCGAGTTTATTTCTGTAGCTGAAGTTGTCAGTGGCAGTTATTACTTGTTTGAACTCATATATAGGCAATTCCAATGACTCCCGCGGAAGAACTTCAACTTGTAGTGTATCCGTTGAAACAATTTCATCATCTGAACTGAAGTGATTTAACTTGGTGTTTCTTCCTAGAAAGAGAATTTTTGACACATCTGGATAGCTTATCCATGTTAAGATAATTGAGATATGTGCAAGTAAGCTCATCTAAAGAGAATTTGTTTTAGATAAGAGTCGTTGAATTATTATGGAATACATATTCTTACCTTTTTTATATGTTGTCCACCTGTATAAACAAAATATGAAGCCACCTAAGAGGAGCACGCCACCTATGGCAGCGATACTAACAATAAGTGCTGTGTATTTTGTTTTTTCGCCTATAATTTCGTGTTCGGGTATACAGGGAAATAACTTGCAGAAATCATAAGAACTGAATAGTAGATTCAATCTGAACATGCTTTACCTGATTCAGAATGAGAAAGGTCGTAAGTAAAGATCTCCCCACCAAATGAGAATGCTCGATATTCTATTAGGTCTTCTGTCCAGGCCTTTTCAGTAATATGGCCGATCATCAAAAGGCATATGCCTTTCAAGAGAGTTTATCCATGCACCACTTGTTTGATCCTTCTGGATCCTTGTTGGGAAAATAGAGATTGTGGATCTGGGAGCTTAACCGCTCTTATAACTGGAATTTATCAGGCTTAGTACTTCCCAGAGCTTTTATTACGTTCTTCATCTCACACAAAAGTTCACTTCGCCTAACACATCCCTTGTCCAGTTACTTTTGCCCCATTCCTCGTTTGACTCTGGTACAAATCCTTTCAAGCAGTCACATGTGGGAGACTTGTCGCTTGTACAAATTGCGAAAGCACCACAAACTCCATATATATCACAAGGGAATATTGAAGCTACGTACATCATCCACAACTTCCCTAATAATTTCTTTGGAGCTCTCCAGGCTATTCAGTATACTTATGTCCATGTATATCATCTGAAACACTCCATCAGGCTGTAAGTAAAGCCATCGGAAATCAGATGAGCTGAAAAGGTTTATGGTGAGATATCCTCCTCCTTGTGAATTGTCTGGCACGAGGGTTATTAGTTCAGAGTACCCAAGGATCTGCTCGGCGACTCTAATGAACTTTCCTCCATCCCAGGGCCCACCTCTCCAGTGCGGCTTTGAACCATTCCATGTGAATATTTGTGGTGGCCGCTCTGCGGAAAGTCCAACCACAAAATTTCCCGGAGTTGGATCGTCGTCACTTTCCCATGACGTCATTGTTGGACACGATCCAGACATGATACCATTCCAAAATAAAATCGAATTTTATATCTAGGTAAACCAAGTAACTACGATTGGTACGCACAGCGGATGATCTAGTAATAGAGCATATGGTTAACACGTAATAAGAAGTAAATTAGAAAAACGCGTACTCTTAGCCAATTGGATCAAGTAAAACATTAAGCGTACTAAAAACATTCGCCTTACGGTTGCTCACACAACACGTCGAACTAAGTTCGCAAACAATGCTTAGTCGTAACTTCTCGAGCTTCAACCCGTTATAGGGTATGTCTTAATTATTGAACCGAAAACCAAATAAACTAGTGTTTTTGTTCTTGCTTAAACACATCGTATTCAATGCTTTCGATTGGTTACAAAGGAGAATTAAAACCAAATCGTGGATGTAATAATGATTACTTTGCCTTGTTAAAAAAAATAAAACATGCATAGTAATATCATATACCTGCAAACAATCAAATCACTTTCTGTTGAAATGGATGTGACCTAAGACGACAAGTATTGCTTTTGGATTATTAATATATATTGTTTGGTTGTGGAATGAAAAATCTTCCTCGATCCGACAGTAATAAACTTTTCGGGTTAGTGTTGTTTTGTGATCGAGTACATTGAATGAAGGGAGTATGAGGTGTTTATTTAGCACCTTAACCTTTGTCCCAGATATATTTAGGTGACACTTTCATTATCACTAAATCAACCTCCATTTTCCTTATTAACTAATATCGGACTCCTAACCCATCACGAACTCTCTTAGGGCCGGGTGGTCACTATTTGAGCTCCCTTAGGATTCGGGCTTTGTCAATTTTAGTCCTTCTAGTTCTTATTTAAAAAGTCATTAAGTTAGTTATAAACATAACGATAACTAACGGTTATTTAAATTATCAACGTGAAGCATATTAAATCCTTAATAATAAATAAATATTTTTTTTAAGTATTTTAATAAGTACTCTTCGTGTCGTAACGCGGGTGGCCCCAATAGGCTCAACATATTCGTACGTTAGTGCTATACGACTACACATAATCCAACAGCTCCCAATTGGGAGTTGGAGTAGTCACTACTACACGTTATACCTATAATTGGCAAAGTATTAGCAACCCACCAATTATTTTTACATTAGGATTAGGATGGATAGAGTTTCCAAAATTATTTGTCTAAGATATATAATTGTTATAACATTCTTGTTTATAATCATCCTTTGTTATGGTTACCGTTTAACCATTGAATATGGATCTTAAGTCATTAACAATATAGTTTACACAATTATGTTTCTCGTTATAGAAATAATTCAGATATACCAATGTACTCAAGAATCCATCTTGCATACCCTTCTGGGTGAGGGCCACACAATTATCTGATCTTAATCTGGAGAGGGCACCCAATGGTATCTTTTGCACAGATAAAAGTGGTAGAACCACTATACACCAAAAACAAACTCCTTTGTTGATTAAATAAGTGTTGGGTTGCTGCTTCCATACACTCATAAATAATACATCCACTTTATGGACTACCATATTTCAGGATAGCGTTTGTCTATAATCAATAAAAGAGATATCCAAACTTACAGGAACTTGCTTGTCTCTAAGTTAAGGATAATTTTACTAAAACCATTTTTCGACATTTTTACTATTGACATGGATCCAACAAGTTAAATGCTCGAAGGTGGTGGGGTAATCCATTATGCATCCCTTGTGTATTCTACATATGAGTTTGGTGGGTACACTTCCCTATATCAATGAGAATATAACCAACATCATATTTGCCTTACCTAACATATATTACCATTTGGTTAAAACCGACATTGGTCATTTTTAGATGATAAAGAAATCATTCAGGATTAAACATTGCATATTAACAGGATAACAATTTTTTATATGAATGAAAACTAATACCAAGTATCTTTATTCATCAGAAGTAAATATTGTCTTAAATCACAATTATCCAAATTACTAATAAAAACAGATATGCTATGAGGACTTGTTTAAGTAAGGTTGAAGTGCTAATCGTTTCCAACATTCTCAATTCTTCTTTGCAAGAATAATAAATAGTCATCTGAGTTTACCTTTACCGGAATATCTTGTTTCAAATTCACATATTGTGGAAAGATGTGAATAATAAGATGAGTGTCTTCTTGGTTGTTCACGTGCATACTATTGCAAGAGTCATAGTATGGACAAGGTAATAGTACATTTTATATGGTATTTGAAGTCAACAACATACCTATCTCAATCTCAGTCATCTTTACAGTTTCTTAAAATGTAAAGTATTCTCATTCTTTAATGTGTTACGCAACAATGCTCTTAGCCGATCATATCTAGTTAATAGATCTATCATAAAAGATGAAATCCTTTTTCAACTAGAATTGATTATTCTCTAGCATCAGTTGACTCATATAACGCTATGCTTTATAATTCATAAACATTTGTTTTAACAGTCATGTAATCACTCTCAATTAGATATTGTTGTTGTTAGCTCGTCTTGCTATCGTGCAAAAGTAACAACCAGTCAAATACACAATATAATATATATACATGATGAACCCTTAGTCAAAAAACAAAAGGTTTCCATCCATGTACTAATTTATCTCAAGTGAAATATATCATTTAAGACATGCTTCAATGACATATTGCATTTGTGTTGGACTTAATTTCCGCATACGTTTATCTTAATAAACATTTATTCCAAGGTCGTTTGTTTTATCCTAAATTCTCAAGAGAAGTTTCATTCCAATCTTAAGGATTAATATCTAGCTTATGTGGAATGATACTTTCAATATGACATACAACATATGAATTTAAGAAAAACAACTCAGGAGTCATCTTAATTTAATCAGAAATCATATTGTGATTAAACTTAATATCTCAGCTCCTAGATGCATGATCCAATCCACACTTGGATTCTTTCATCTTGTATACTATATAAAGATTATATATATATATATATACTCATGACCTTTTGATTACACATCGTCCTCGCAAATGTAATCATTAAGGAAAGAGTCTTAAAACTTAATTGCCATATTTCAAATATAGACTCATAACCCTTTATGATCACACATCGTCCTCGCCAAGGTAATCATCCAGGAAAGAGTTATGAACCTTAATTTGACTTATTTAAGATTCAAGAAATCATTGTATGACAATTAGATATCTTTATATAATTAATACGTGCAGAAAAGA